>QLNU02008972.1:0-25871 GCA_006491805.2 Dysdera silvatica
CGGACTCATTTTTCGAGGCCCGAGCCCGAAAATTTGCAATTAGAGCCCGCTGGAGCCCGAAATACTTTATGGGAATGTGAGCCCAAACCCGAAGTATCAAATAGAACTTTAACCCTTTGACGTATGATTTTAATTTAAAACAAGCAAGTAAAAGAAAATTGCCTAAGGTCGATATTTAAATTTAGTGATTTTTCAATTAACATTGACTTTGTTGTTGTTTTCTTTCTTCTTTTTTTTTCAATAAAATTTGGTGAGTTGAAAATTGAAAGTTGGCGAATTAGAATTTAACGAGTTGGAAATTAGCCAGTTGTAGTTTACTTCCAACTTTCAAATCGCCAATTTCTAACTCGCAAAACTTCCAAATTCTAATTCGCCAAAAATTTTGCGATTTGAAAATCGAAGCTGGAGAGTTGAAATTCGACGAGTTGGAAGTTGGCGATTTTGAACTGGCCGAGTTGAAACTTGACGAGAACCCTGCGGTGGCGCAGTGTGGTAACGCGTTCTCCTATTGCGCGGCTAATCCGGGTTCGACTCCCAGCAGTGCAAAAAGAACGCTTACTCAGAGATCTCATAAAGATCGCACTGCTCACTGTAGTCCGGGGTTTGGTTCCCTAGGCCTTAAGAGGTTCGGATTCCTCGGAAAACAGTAGGTCCCGGCGCAGCATGACCACTGTAGTCTTTGAGCCGTAAAACCACAAAAGAAACTTGACGAGCTGTGGTTCACTTCCAAATTCTAAATCGCCAAAAATTTTGCGATTTGAAAATTGAATCTGGTCTTGAGGTTCGTTGAAAAAATAGCAATGTCATCGGCAAACTGTAAATGATTTAAATATTCACCATTTATTTTTATTCCCTTGTCATTCCAATTTATCTGCTGAAAAATCATCTGTAAAGCTGAAGTAAAAAGTTTTGGAGAAATGGTATCTCCCTGCCTCACACCTTTACCAATTTTGATAGTTTTGGTATCTTTATGTAACCGAAATTTTGCACTAGCATTTTTATACACACGTTTCACCATGTCAATGTACACTTCCTCGATGTCTGCTGATCTTAAAGAGTTGATGACTGCTGATGTTTTAATAGAGTCAAAGGCCTTCTCATTGTCAATAAATGCCACACACAATGGAAGTTCATATTCATGTGTTCTTTCAATATATATATATATATCAAGATAACTTCGATAAACAGAGGTATTTATATATAAACAATTTCAAAAATGGCCTCACGAAAGGAACAAATCATTTATTACCTGTTTGAGTGAAATTTCGTATTTTTCACCACCAATAAATGAAGAACCATGTATAAATGGGCTTGGCATATAATACGGAGAATGAAAACCAATTTGAACTAAAGGTGAAGCAGGAATGGTAACTTTTGGAAAGTTCTTTAGTTCTTGAGTTCCGGCGAACGTAGCGTTTAAATCAAATGTTAACTTCATTACTGGAAAAATTACATACATAGTCAGAAACACAACAGTAACAATAAATAGAAAGAGAAATAACACAAGTAGCAGGTTTTAAAAATTAACTAAGGTAGATATTTAAATTTAGTGGATTTAAAATTTATACCTCATATAATTTATGTATTATACTTACAATTAAAGTGTTTCAAGTATCAACTGCACCTTGAATTGAAACCTGTGTCATACGAAAGGTTTATATGTGTAACGAGAGAAATCAAAGGAATTAGTCTGCAAAACTCAATTTTTGAACTTTTGTGCTACAAAATGGCACGCAAATGGCTTTTTGCGCTGAGAAATTGGATCCGTTTTTAGCTATCCGTTCCATTATTTTGTTTAGAGGCAACAGAAGCTGTCTCTCCATAAGGTTCATATTGCCTGCTCTGCAAGAAATTTGCAAGTCATCAACATATAATGAAGTTTTTACAGTGGTGGGAGTTTTAACCATAGCACCGAGTCTCAGGAAGAAAAGAATAGGACTTTTGACGCAGCCCGGGGGAACACCTTATTCCTGCGGGACATTATGTAAAAGCGCAGATCCGATACGTACTTGGAATGTTCTGTGGTCCAGAATTTCTTTTATGAAATTCGGCATATTGCCCCTAAGACCACATTGGTGGAGATCTCTGAGGATACCGTATTTCCAAGTGCGATCGTATGCCTTTTCTACATCGAAAAATAGAGATACAAGGTGTTCCCTTTTAATGAAGTCCTCTTATATGGACGTTTCTAAATTTAAAAGGTTATATCTGTCGTTAATCTCATCCGACGGAAACCACTCTGGCATGGTGGTAAATGGGTTCCATTTTCTAAATAATACATCAACCTATTGCTGACCACCTTTTCCATTAGTTTACAAAAGAAATTTGTCAAGGCAATAGGTCGGTAATTTTAAGGATTCTTTGGATCTTTCCCTAGTTTGGGATGGGAAAAGGTATGATAATGGCTTTCCACCATGCCTATGGGAATAACTGTTCTGTACAAATCCTATTAAATAAGATTAAAATATTTTCAAGGGATTTGACAGACAGGTTCCTGATCATTTCATAATATATTTGATCAGATCCAGGGGCGGTATTTTTGGATCGATGTAATGAACATTTTAATTCACAGAAGGTACTGTGCGTTCGCGCTCAGCTGGCGTGTGATATCGTTAGCAGACGGGTTAGTCCATTGCAGTTTAGGGAAGGACGTCTTGGAGGAACTGTTTTTTCACGCGCGAAAAACCAGTTTCGGCAAGACGCCCTTCCCTAAACTGCAATGGACTAACCCGTCTGCTAACGGTATCACACGCCAACTGAGGGCGAACGCACAATAATTGATATATTATAGGGAGATATTGGAAATTATTTATATCAATTTTTTTTTTTACTTTTTTTTTGTAATTTTTTTAAGGTCGGATTTCAGAAAATCCTCCCTTTAAAGTTGTATTTTTTTGTTATATTTTTCCTTAACTTGTCCCTTTTTCTTTGTGGTAGTGTTATCTTTCTGTGGTTTAGTTTTTATTTTATTTTCCGCGTTAGTTCGTCATTCTGAACCTGGTATCATTGTTTGTGTTTGAGCATTTATTGTTTTTTTAATGATAGGTTGGGTGACTGCTGAAGCATACGACTTGTTCTAAGTTGTTTGATTTAACTGATATTGCCTTCTTGCTTCAAGATATGAAATATTGCTAGTGACTTTTAAGGCTGTTATTTTTTTTTTCTCTTTCAGCCATTTTGAGCAGGATCGTGAATATGCCGGATGCTCTCCTTTGCAATTGATACAGCTCAAGGTGTTATTTTGAGATGCATCATCGCAGTGACCTATTAACCGTGCCACATTTGGAGCAGGTAGTTTTGCCACGGTAAACAATCCTGGAATGGCCGTATCGCTGGCATTGAAAGCATCTGGTGGGCTTTGGTATGTAGGGTCACATTTTGAATATTAAGTAGCTTGCTTTGATGGAGGTTGGTAATTTAGGTTTATTAAAGGGGTTGGGATAATATGTTTTGTTCTAATGCTATTGTCGTCTCTACGTATGGCTGAGGTAACTCATTGATCTGACAGCTCTGTGACTATGACTTCTTCATCTATATCAATTAAATCTATTTCTGAAATTACACTTCGAGAGCTAGTTACAGTATTATGAGGGGAAACTGACATCTATGTTAACTATTTTCTGGCAGTTAAGTAAGGAAGTAGTGCTGTTGGGTATTGGTTTCTATTAGCAGGACACCTTATCATAGTTTTTTAATGGTATTTACTGTACCGCATATTCCTTTGATAATTTTTCTATTGCGAATTGTGATATTTTTTTTAAGTTAGGATTTTCAGATGATACAATTATTTTGATACACACTTTCGATACAAATTGTTTTTTTGTTTATTGGTCCGTGCAATTATTTGGTAGGTCACTATATGTAGATGATTCGGTTGATCCAGTCCAAGAATCCAATGGCGCTCATGTGAGTATTTCTAGGTGGGGTGAGAAAAATCAGTACTTCAAGGCTGTCAAACATTTTAGTGAATGTACAAGATACTAAAATGCTGCAAAAATAATTGATACTGCTTAATAATTAGCAATGAGCTAAAAAAGTATCTTATTTTAAAATGTGACTGTACAACGTTTGAAAGTAAATGCATAGCATAATTGTGAAAATCGAATTTTGGAACAAAGGCTGGGGGCTCAGGTCCTCTATTCCCCTATACTCGTATGTGCGCCCATGCAAGAATCTAATGAAACACGAGGAGAACTTACAGTTGGAAGAAAACAATTTTAAACCCACTCTTTCATAATTTCTTTACTCATTTTACCAGATTTTGTACATATGGTGTAAACATTAGTGGCATGAAACATGTGACGGCGTATTTCTCACCCAAAAGATCCCATTGATTCACGCACCCATAACAGCAATTTACCTTTCATTTCTCCATCCATTGCGAGGCTCTCGTCCTTTATATATATTTGAGGCTGTCACTTACAAAAACCCGCCACTGGCGAGTAAGAACTTGCTTGTTGCGCCAAAAAACACCAAATTAAAAATGAATTCCTCTATTTTACTACTTATCTTTTAGCTTATAGTAACGCATGGAAGTCACGCTTCAGTGTAATTTTCGAAATTTTACAAATTCATAAAAATTCGAAAATTATGTTTTGCGGACTAATTCTTTTAATTCCTTTTATTACTCAAATAAACATTTCATATGACATAGGTCCCTAGATTCAAGTTGCTACTGGCACTAAAAACATTCCCATTGTCAGTGATGATGAATTACTCGCAAAGAAAAGATTTATCGACCCCTGGTGGGACAAGAACACACAACATTTTGGTTTTCGATCAAGTGCCTTAACATTAAGCAACAGGCGTCAGATATTCTTTCCCTTGCGAGAACATATAAAACGTTACTGTGGACAATTTTGCAATTAATAGGGCAGCGTACGGACTGCTTTTTAGACCAAGGCGACATGTCGAAGAAGTCAAACGTCCGATAGGCGAGACTAGCATTGATATTTGATATAATAGAACAATTCTCCCTTATATCGATGATGTGGTAGTATGTAATAAATGTCAATGCAAACTAATAACCGTTTGCAATTTTCAACTAACTAATTACAATTTCCAATTAACTATTTGCAATTTTTAATTAACTATTTGCAATTTTTAATTAACTAATTGAAATTTTCAATTAACTAATTACAACTTTCAATTAACTAATTTCCAATTAACTAATAGTTCATTATAGTAAAAACAACAATAGCTATGATAGGTTATTGTATTTAGAGAAACCTTTTCTCTTTGCCCTTTTTATTGGTGACAGACAAACAAAGAAAAAACAATAGGATGTTCAAAGACAGTTCAAAACATTCTAAAAATAGCGATAAATTTTAATATTTCGCCAGTACTCACCTGCTCCTTTTGGAATCCTTTCTCTCTGTTTATTGGGTTGTCCCCAGTGATTATAAACACTATAACAGATATTAGGAATTGAGTTCTCACTGTAAAAAGAACTCAGCTCTGCTGTGAGGCTGTAATATTATATATATATACAATTAATAATCTTTTAAAAAATCACAAAATAATATAAGCTTATCGATATTCCTTTCTTGCAAACTGTATATAAGTATAATTTTTAATTTAATAAAATATAATTGTAATAGATTTTAATTTAAGTCGATGATGTACGGACAAAGAAATAGATATGTTATACGATGGCGTTATTTTAATAGCAATCCGACTCTATTTTTTGCAAAACAGAGCTTAGTTCAATTTTGGGATTACAAAGGAGTATTATTTTTACTTCAAAACTTGCGCACCTCCAAGTTCCTTTCACTGCCTGCAGAAGATAAAAAACATTCCTGAAAATTTTTTCTTGATTTATCATTAATACCCGACACCTTTAATTGAATAAAACTGAAGTTGAACCAGTATTTAAGTAATGCCCTAATATGATCGAAATAAATAAATATGTATTTATGTTATTTATTCGAAAATGTTCATAATTATAATTTAATCTGTAATTTTAATTTAATATCATTAAATGCTTTATATATTAATACTTTATATTGGGTTTCTGGCGCCGTTGGGCCTTGTGTATATCGTTGATCACATATCATAATGATAATATGTGGTTGATGATATACTTCCAAAAAAAAAAAGGCGCTGAATATCAGTGGCGGCTCATGACTCCAGAAAGAGATGAAGATGGTTTATAGTGGCTGGATCTTCTTCCCCCCCTCCTCAACAAATAAAAAGAATATACAGGGTGTCCCGTCCAGACCACATAAACTCTGCACAATGCGATTCCTTGCAAAATTCTAAGCAAAAAATGTTAAGGCGAAAATGCTGAGAAATCCATATTTATTGAGTTATTAATGTTTGAAGAATAACAAATGAGAAAAAATTTGACTTACAAAAAAAAAAATCGCTAAGCAAGACCGTAGCCGGGATTTAATTTCGGGGGGAGGTCAAAAATTTTACAGTATGTATCGATACAATTAGAGCATGCAAGGTCGTAGCTAAGTCTCATTAAAAATTTAATTCCGGGGGACTGGTCCCTAAGGTCCTCTCTTTGGATACCGGCATGTCACTAAGCCCTGCCTGTTATGGCGGAAAGCGAGAACCTCACTGGGCTTCGAAATAATTGCTCTTTTTCACTCACAACCCACTTTTTCTGAGGAAACTGGATTATGACGTGACATCTATGACGTAGTTTTATGTAAAATTACCACAGTCGGCAATTTTTTCGACTGTAACAATTAGCTTGGTTTGAAAAACGTTTTATTTATTGCACGTAAGTACTTCATGCACCTTTTGCACTACATGCAGTATCATTTTAAATATAATTTTCACTATAATTAGTCACAATATCATAGAATACTTCATGCACATCATTCCCTATTTTATACAATATAACAATTAAGAACGACAATTGTTGGTTATCGCAATATTTGATTTAACAAATAGCTTAATAATTAATACTATATTATTTCAATAGATATGCATTAATATGCATATATAATATGCACCACATGATTCAATGCTACGGTATTAAAACATGCTGTAAAAGAATTTACATGATTTTAAAGTGTTTGAATAAGTTAGCATATTTTACGTTTCCAAACTGTGCTGAGGGTTTTCTGCGATGGAACCACGATACACTTCCATTCATTCAAACATTTTAGAAATCGAATACAGTCCAGTGGATACGAAGACTGGAGTGGTTACTACGGGATTACTGAGGTACACATGGCTGGCACGTATTATATACACTCTATAACAAAAAAATCGATGCACCAAGAAGGAGTTGTCTAGTTGTAATGAAATTTTGTATGAAAAGACATTTTGACCGAACATGCAAATGATTAAAATTTGGTGTCCAATGAATGAATAGCGGGAACTCCAGCGCATCGGAACTGCGCATTCAGCAGATGTATATAAGGAGCGATTCTCAATATGTGGTCAAAATTTCTGTTGCATTTTGACTGTGGATATCTTATGACGACTGTAACAAAGGCTTGCCGAAAGATTCGTGCTCATTACGAGCATATGTCAGAGTTTGAAAGAGGTCATGCTATCGGATTGAAAGAGGTTGGTTGGGCGAATCGAAGAATCGCTGGACATGTGGGTCGAAGCGATGCGGCGATTGGACGGTGCTGGCAAGAGTGGATTAACAACGGCAGTGGTCGACCTAGGGCCTAAACAGAACGGGAAGACAGAGCGATTGTCAGAGCAGCTGTCACAGCACCGGATTTGTCATTATCAACTATCTAACGTGTGGCTCGCACACATGTGTCCAACATGACCCTCTGCAGATGACTGAGAGAGCGGAATTTACGCTCATGACGACAGTTACGCCGCTTACCTCTCAAGCCTTTACACCGTCAAGTCCGATTACAGTGGTGCCGGGCTCGATCAACTCGGAACTGCACTGACTGGGGACGTATAGTCTTTAGTGACGAGTCCCGTTTCCGACGACAACCGCAGACGTGTTGGGAGACGTCCAGAGCAGCGTGGGGATCCTGCCCTTACTATCGCACGCCACACATGCCCATAACAGGGCGTTATGTTCTGGGGTGCCATCTCCTTTGATAGCCGGACCCCTTTGGTGGTCATTTCTGGCACACTTACAGCACAGCGGTACGTAGACGACATTCTACGACCGGTTGTGTTACCGTTCCTTTTGCAACACCCTGGACTTACGTTTCAACAAGACAATGCCCGGCCGCACACGGCACGTGTTGCTATGAATTGTCTTCAAGCTTTCCCAACACTTCCTTGGCAAGCTAGGTCTCCTGATCTCTCTCCTATAGAGCACATTTGGGACACCATTGGAAGGCGATTGCAACCATCCAGGAATGTTGACGATTTAGCCCGACAGTCGAAGACAATTTGGCAAGAAATTCCGCAGGACACCATCCGGGATCTTTATCAGTCTATGCCACGCCGGGTGACAGCTTGCATCCAGGCCAGAGGTGGACCAACGCCTTATTGACTTCCTCCCTTTGTAACGGTCAAACTCTGCAATAAATCATTCAATTGTTCTGAAATTTTAATCTTTCGTTTTCTATGAATGTTCTTTACGTCCACCAATTTTTATCGCAATCGGACAACTCCTCCTTGATGCGTCGATTTGTTTGTTATAGAGTGTATTATGTCGTTCGGGGCAAACAAGTGTTTTGCCTCCTCAAAAGGACCTCAAATTTTATAATAATCCCATTTTTGCTGCCCCTAAAAATCTGCCACTCAGGGCGAATGCTCAGTTCGCCCCACCTTGGCGTCGGTTTACGGAAAAGTGGTCCTCTGCATCTTGCCCCCAGGATTTCGCCTCTAACATTTAATCGCCCCCTGTAGATAATGAGTAGGCTACAAAAATGTGAATAATACACCCAATCTTTTAACAGTAGAACCTCCGGTCTACCAAACTTTACTTAATTAAAATGACCTATACCAGCGGTTTCAACCTGTTCTGCACAAAACCTTTCCGAGTACTCCAGTGCTCAAAAATTGCTGGATTTCCTGCTAAAAAAAGAAAGTGAAAAAGCCAGATTTATAAAACATTCCTGCTGGTCGCTGAATCGAACATTTTCCAGTTAAAGGAGGTTTTTTTGTTAGTGTATTTCATTTATGCTTATGTAGGTAAATAAGTTCCTCATTTCTGTGAAATTTGTAAGAAATGTAACATTTAAAATAAAACTTGAACTTTTGCATGCTTAAAAATACCTCCCATCTTTAATACTACTGTCATTAGGTTTAGTACTTACGTTGGTGAAAATATCGTCGCCTTTGTGAAAAAAGAAAAGTATTAAAAACAAAAAATAAATAAAAAGCATAGGCATGTAAGAAAATATATGCATATTTGATGTTTTCAGAAAACGATATTTGAAGTTCCAGATTCTAATGACTTTAATTGGGAAAATTAAGTATAGATTAAAATTAAAGCAATTTAAAATTCGAAAACAAAATCGTGCTTTTACCATTATACAATAAAACGTCGATAACAATTTGAAAAATATGGTTAAATAAAAGCAGCCAAAAATGCACTTACAGTGAATGCCATAAGTATTCGTACACCTGCAGTGTGTTCTATTTAAGAAACTGCTGTATAATAACTATTAATTGATTGATTGTTTTAATAATTATTTGATGTATTGTTTAATAATTATTAGATGTAGAGATATGAGACAAATGTCACCACAATTAATATAAATTTTTGTATTTACTTCATAAAAAAAAGTAAAAAAATATATGTATACACTGAAAATAACAACAAAAAATGAACGAACTTACACATAGCTCATGTGTCAAAAATAGTCGTACACTAATTGTTTTTTGGTCAGAAAATTCATTAATAAAATAATAATTCACTCTTAATATTTCGTTGGGTTCCCTTTGGCTTTAATCACAGCTTTCATGCGTTTTGGCAACGAATCCACTAAATTTTTGGTGATATCCGTTGAAATGGATGTCCATTCCTCGAGAAGGGCAATTTTTATATCATTTTTATTTGATATGCGTCGTTTTCTCATCCGCGAGTCCAGAATGCTCCATAAACGTTCTATAGCGTTGATGTCGGGTGATTGTGGGAGGGGTATTTAGCTGTTTTGGAGTATTGTAAAGGAGCAACAGCTTTGTATTATACGCAGTATGTTTCGGGTCGTTATCTTGCTGAAAGATAAAGTTATTTTGAAGACCCGTTTGAGCAGGACTAGGACCCAAATTTTCCTTCAGAATGTTAATATACATTCTGTGGTCCATGATTCCGTCGATAATGTGCAATTTTCCCACTCCCTCTGCACTCATACAGCCCCAAACTTGCACACTTCCACCTCCATATTTGACTGTTGGACACAGGTTCGTCTGTTGAAGCTCGGTGTTCTTTTTACGCCATACCATTTGCCTGTTAGCTGATCCAAATATATTAAATTTGCTCTCATCAGAGAATATAACTCTATTCCAAAAGTCAGGACCTTTATCAACATGTTTTTTTTGCGAATTGCAAAAGCTTCTTTCTGTTTACCTTTGACATGAAAAACTTTTTACGAGCTACACGTCCATTGTACCCTGCATTTTTGAAAACGCGGCGCACCGTGCTTTCTTAGAGTGATACACCTTTATTCAGCAGCTCTTTTCTTATCTTTGGAGCACTTAATTTTGGATTTTTCTAAATTACTTTCACAATTAAACGTTTGTACTTTTCAGTCAGTTTTTAGGGACGTCCACTTCGCGGCAGATTTTGAATCGTATTTCTTTGACAATGACGGTTAATTGTGGATTGGACTGTAGAACGAGGTCTGCCGACCTTTTTAAATTTCTTTAAAATATTAATGTCACATGCTTTTATGCGTTTGCTATGAGAAGCAAAAACTATATTTTTTTGCTAATTATTTTTATGCATCCATTTTTTGCATTACTCACTGATACTTGGCGAAGAATGAAATCCCAAAGGTTATCATACTAATATAAGATCACTGATTGTATGACGAAACTTCTATATTATTGGCTGGGGAAGAAAAATTCGCATGCACGTTGACCTTCAAATAAAATTACCGAATAAACGATCAACAACATTTATTCCACGTCTTTTCAAGAATAAGCTTCCTTCAATTAGTTTCAACCTCAGCCTGAAAGGCGTTAACAAATGAAAACGGAAGGTTAAACCAGGGGTCTTCAACCTTTTTCAGTCCAAGGGCCAATTTTGTTTATTCTTGTTGTCCTGCGGGCCGCACAACTGTACCGACAATATTAGAACTGAACAAAGGCGGATCCGGGGGCGGGATGGGGGCGTAGAATTCGCTTTCGTTGTCGTTTTTTTAGCTCTCTATATTGGTTTGCCCCGAAAATATTTTCTGGATCCACCGCTGGAATTGAATATACATATATTGCAGCATAAAATACGTATGGAAGCAAAAAAAAAAAATTTACAATACTTTTAGTTGTTAATATATAAAGCGAAATCAAACCTTTTAGTGAGATTTTTAGCACTGTTTATTTTTAACAAGCCTGTCATATCTTATTTTTAACGTCGCAACCCTGAGTGTTTTTAAGGTGGACGGCGGTTATTCTGGTCCTAATTTTTGATTTTACTAACTTCATTTTTGAAAAGAGCTGTTCTCAGACGTAAGTGCTCCCATAATGATATCGTTTACAGAGCATGCAGTCGGATGGTTGGGAAGATGTTCTTATAAATTTATTTAGAATAGAATTCATTGAGTGGTAAGTTGAATTTTGTTTTAAAATAACTGTTGCACTGCAAAACAATAAAATTACATTTAATATCGATATACGCAAGAAAATTAAATTCAGCGGCGCACCTACGTAAGGGGCACGGGCCTCCTTGGGCTAACAAAGCGAAAAATTATTACGCCAACAGACACTGAAATTATTTTTTTAAAAGCAGTGAAATTGAAATTAGTGACGATCCTACCGACATTTCCTTGAACTCTTATAACATTGATAAGAATGCTGTTAAGGCAAGTAATAGCAGTAGCTAAGGGCTGTCTTCAAACGCTTCACAGGAGATAAACGTAGACCAAAGCAATTGAAATGGAAATTCTGACTGCAGATATTTCTAATTATGTCAAGAAATCTAACCTCACTGATGGAGATAGGATAACAGTGCTAAAATGTCTTTGGCAACCATATGCAAATTGTAATTTTCCCACAAGCGTCACTAGTGCTGTATAAAATCAAAGAAAATCTCACCACAGTCTGAAGTTCTGCTCTTCTGAATTGAGTAAGCATAACTATCTAGCTTACCCAAAGGTAGAAGCCAGTGCCTACAGAAAATTTTGTGTGCTTACTTTTCACCCTATGAAGTCTGTTTAAGATCGACACAAGCCACAGGTCAACTTGTTTCAAATGAATTTAATAATTGGAAGAAAACATTGGGGAAGTTTAGCCAGCATAGAACTTTTCTCTGTCATAAGAATTCAGTTCACAAAGCCGATGAGTTTTTAAAGGTCACAAAAGGGAAAAAAGGCTTCTGTAAATCAAGTAGTGGACAAGGGCAAGCAAAAGCAAGTTTGGCACAATAGGGTTAATTTTCAATCTATTACAAAAATGGTGATTTTCGTGGAAGACAAGGGCTGGCCATTGTAGAATTGTATAAACAAAATCTACTACTATTTTTAATTATTTGAGTATCTTGCACTGTAGAATTATTAGTAATTTAATAATGATAAATAAACGCAAAGGGACAACCGTAATTACTGATATGACCCCTGACCATTTTTTTCACCAAAAGTTCCTTGCAAAAATGGGCTCACTTGGGAATATTTTGGGTGCGCCACTGATTAAAGTAAAACAAGATTGCGAGAAGACTGTGTGTTATTTTAGTTCCCCAGCATTTTAAGGTATTTATTACTCAATGGAAAAATGTAAACAGAATAAAAGAAATACATAGACTTAGGATTCACAGGGAGCAAGGAGTGGATTTTTGGTGTGAAATAATTTGTATTTTTTCATGAGCTAGCGGGCCGCATAAAACATGTCGGCGGGCCGCGGATTGAAGATCTCTGGGTTAAACTATATACTTTAATTAAAAAAATATGAATTTCTCAGCATTTTTGCATTAACTTTTTTGCTTAGAATTTTGCAAGAAATCGCTCTGTGTAGAGTTTATGCGGTCTTGACGGGACACCCTGTATACAGGGTGAACCAGCTTGAGTTGATATTGTAAAATATCGAAAAATATAAGCGTTTTACAAAAAATGTTTGAAACAAAAGTTGCTTGTCTTGAAGGGGGGTATTTTTCATCATAAAATTACAAAATATTTACGATTAGTTACGATAAACTATGCCAAGTGGGAGATGGGAAAAAGGCTCAGAGACCTGACAAGTTCCCAACACCCTCAAAAAGGCAACACAAAGCAAGAGGCAATGCAATATACAATAAATAACTTTATTTATTTTTACATACATTAATATTTTTAATAATGATATTTTTTATAATTAAATATTAATTAAACATTTATACCAATATCAATTTCCAAAAAAAGTATCTATATACAAAGATCAAGATGTTAGAAGATGTTTTCTTGATTTATATTTGAATAAAGACATTATTTATAGATTTCAAATCATCTGGGAAAGAGTTTCAATTCTTAGGACACAACACTAAAATGCTATTATGTAAGTAGTTTGTTCTTGAAAATGGAATATTTAAATTTCCACAAGCTCTAGTAGAATATGGATTATTGTTGTATATTGGACAATAAATATCTCTATTAAGATTTCATTTAATGCATTTAAACATAAAAATACCAATCTTATAAAAAATGTTGTTAATAGGAAGAATATTATAGTGAGTTAAAGAAATAGAAGACAAGTAATGTTGTTTATTTTTTACGAGGAATAAGAACAAAAAATATAGGTCTCCCTTGTAAAAAAAAAAGTTTGATCTTCAAATGATCTTGAAAATGACCCTTCCCCCCCCCCCCACAAGTAAGTTATAGATAATGAAAAACACTTTCCCCCTTCAAGACAAGCAACTTTTGATTCAAACATTTTCTTGTAAACCGCTTATTTTTTAAATGTTTTACAATATCGACTTATGCTGGTCTAGGCTGTGCCCAAGGAAGGAATTGGGTGTTAACCTTTATCTGTGAAATATCATCCCCATGAGAGCTTAGCCAGCGAAATTTGCATTGAAATGTTGAACTATTTAGGTCTCTGGGGGATTTAGCCACCCTCCCCCACATTTGAAATGTTGCTGAAGGGCCTGATATATTTTACAAACAGAGATAATATGTACAGGCAAAATAAACATATATATATATATAAGTACGCTACTTACTTACCCAATCTTATTTTCATTACTTGA
Organism: Dysdera silvatica; assembly: GCA_006491805.2. Classification (NCBI taxonomy): domain Eukaryota; kingdom Metazoa; phylum Arthropoda; class Arachnida; order Araneae; family Dysderidae; genus Dysdera; species Dysdera silvatica. The sequence goes on from QLNU02008972.1 coordinate 14,264, forward strand.
ACATTAAATCAATTCATCTATTTTTCAAATTTGCAAACTTGATGATAATGTTGTCAAAAAATTATTGAACATTTATTAACTCGTTTAGTAAATCTTTTTCAATTGAAATTTTCGACAAGTTTGTAAGTCTGTCCTCCGTCATTGTATTATGTAGACACGTTTTGATTCTATTTAGACAATAAAAACTTCGTTCTACGAAAACACTAGTCGAGAGTGGCGTCGACTTCGTGGGTTTGAGACACTTTTTGAGCCCTCAATAATTTTGTTGTGGGTTTCTCGAACCCCTAATATTTTTGCTCGTGGGGAAAATACGCGTATGGAAATATATGCACAAAGTTTTTCGTCATCGATTCTTTAAGATTTTCATTATTTCTACCCTCTTCCTTGGATCTTTTTTTTATAAAAGAAAATTCTTCATTTTGTCTGGGTTCATAGAAAATACAAAAGTTTAGTCTGTAGCTCTACACACAGAGACGAGAATCTTTAGCGGCCATAGTGATAAAAGCGAAAACATGTTGTCCAGTAAGTTGACCTACCCTATCATACAACAGCTAGGGGATTCACAGTTTTCTTTACTTTGTTTTGCGTCCCAAGCTTCCTTGGAGCACTTGGGGAATCTAGCTTTTATTTCAGTCGACTTCTTTTTAAAGAGAGATGGAGGTGGGGTGGGAATGGAAGGCCTGGACACATCTGAATATTTTGGCAGCAATCGTAAAACTATAAAGGGTGTATACATTTAGGAGAACATGAAATAATTATCTAGAGAAAAAATATTTTTCTACTATAATTTGCTTCATTTTAACATTTCAAGTGTCTTATTGTATATACCAGATAATCTGATAATGAAATTTAAATTACACTTACATCCTTTTAAAAAGGGCGTGGGTCAATCGATTTAAAATTTTTGGAACCCACAATAATTTTTCAAGTCGGTTTCTATGCTAGTCGATGGAATAATTACTAGTATAAACAAAACAATTTTTAAGCTTATTTAAAAATCCAACTGTTTTCAGTTAAAATTTCCATAAAATTTTATGATTCCATATCTTTGTATTGCTCATTTACATAGATGTGTCGTAGCTCATGTTTTAATTTTTGGATATCATCGAATATATTAGGGCAGCACGTCTTCCAGTTATTTAATGCTTCTGTATGAAATTTATCGAAATATGCTACAAATTTCGAAGTAACCATTAATGCCATAAATGCTTTTCCATATCTTGCAAATGAGTGGAAATTTGTAATGAAATAGTATCTAAGATTTCATAAAACTTTTTTTTTTCCCCAAAAACTTGCTCATACGAGTTTAACTCTTTTTTTTTTCTCTCTTACGGTGTTTTGTTGGAATAACAGCTTTCAAAACCATTAAATCGAAAATTCCCATGAACGTTTCCTCATTTCGTTTACTGTTTAAGAGCATCTCCACATTACACCGGCATATTACACACAAGAATAGTAGACTCTTCTTAGAATCTTGGGAAACTTAGAAACTACATGGGAAAGCCATTAATACATCACAACCACTTCCAGAAACTTACAAACAACTTTTACTCTGAAATATATGGGAAACTTACAAACTACATGGGAAAGCCATTAATACATCACAACCACTTCCAGAAACTTATAAACAACTCTTACTCTGAAATATATGGGATTTCCCAACATTAGGTGTCCCGTAGTGTGTGTGGGTTGTTCATTGGTTCCCACTGGATTTTTTCGTGATTCCCATTGGTTCCCCTGGGATTACAGCGCCGCCTCCGGCGGCCACCCTTCCCAATGAAACCCTTGCACAATTCCTCCTCCCATTGGTTCCCATTGTGGTGTTTTCATTCTGAGGGACTGCTCTGATGAAGGATTTTCCAGAAGTTTCAAATATAAAAAGAGGCAGGAACGCAACAGTACTCCTGACGGAGGATTACTGCTTTCGCGTCCAAAAACTTGAGTGCTCTTTTTCATTTGCTATTCCATCAGTGTTTAATCTTTCATATGTAAATTTCTTCCATGATACTTTGACTTTATTCCTATCGACATTTGATCAAAATTAGGATACCTGATGCCAAATAATTTGTTTATTTATGCGAGTTTTACAGCACAAGAACGAAAAGTGTCATGCTGCGCTTGAACCTACAGTTTTCCGAAGGATCTGAACCTCTTAAGTCTTAGAGAACCAAACCTCGGATTGCAGTGAGCTGTTAGTAGGTAAGCGGGTTTTTTTTGGCATAGCTGGAAATCGAACACGGGATAACTGCACGCTAGGCGAGAACTCATTACCATCTGAAGGACCGACGGCAAACAAAACTTGATACTTAAACAGAAAACTTGGTGCCTTTATTAAAAGCTTAACACTTTAAAATTAAATATAATCAAACTGAATCCTTTAAAAAAGTATGGTACTCAAATTAAATAGAGTGTGCAGTTTAAAAGTTTCAATATGTATAGAACGAAGCTCGTATTTCTACATATATGCGGCTTTTCAAATATTACGTAAGCATCTTTGGGGGAGGGGGGGGTTGAAACCTGCTTATTTTTTCTGACAACGCTGAAGGGGTTGTCTGAACCATGCTTACGTAAGACATAGGAAATGATAAAACTATCACATAGTCATAAAGTGAGAACTGCCCTGATAGAACTACAATACTTGGATGTGTGCCACACTGCTAAAAAAATATAAAATACACGTAATCACATATAAATATTTAATTATTTAAACCAGTTGCTCTCAACCTTTTCGCCCCCTTCTAAGCTCCTTGTGGCCCTCTGGGCATTTTTAAATTACAACAAATGTGTATTATTTTTAATAAATATATTTTATCAAATCCACTTCCTATTTATTACACACTATTTGCTTACAACATAAGAAATAATAATACAAATGTACCTACTGAAAAATAATTTTAAATTCTTTATAATACCACCAAAATATCTATTAACAGCTTATTAAAACTTTTTTAAATGAGACAACTTGTTGTGAATAATCTCTATTTATAAATAAGCGTTTAATATTATAAAGAATTTGCAAATAAGTACTCAATATTACAATAAAAACATAAATAAGGATACTAAATAATTTGCATTACGCACATTGTATTCGTATTTCAAAAACTTATACCAAAAGATTAGAAAACTGAAATCTTACGTAAGCATTAGGGGACAAGAATTTGTTTGTTTATTCTTATAAGGGGGAAGAAGTATACAATAGCCAAAAATGTGTTTACGTAATACTTGAACACCCCTTATGGATGATTTATGCCATACATTTAAATTAATTAATTGATCTTCATTCAGATATACAATGGAAAGTTGGTAAGTCCAACCTTAATGATACGAAGAATAACAATTCTTAATGAATAATTCTTAATGAATAATTCTTAATGAATGAATTCTGGGTAAGTCGAAGTGATTTTTTTTTATTCCCCTTGAAACTTGCTTGAGCGTCGATAACTCGAAGTAAAATCACTTGCCCCGTTTTTCGAGGTACCGAAATTCCATTGTATAAGAAGATCCCACAGAATATATATTTAATTTCACTTACTTGCACTTTACTGATTTACCGGAATATTCAATAGAACAATCCATATAATCTTTTAAGTTTAACTTCATAGCAAAAATATCTTTTTGATCGAATGTCACTTGAGAAAATCTTTTCCCCAAATCAGCTAAAATTAAATATCAGAATGTAAGAATAAATAACGACAGCGTATCCTTTTAGTACCATTTTTTTTTAAATTAAATAGTAGATGCAATACTTATTATAGAGTTTATCCAAACTTAAAGATACGCTATATGGCAGAAGGTTCTAAAATTTTCGGTTCATGGCGCACTTACGAGGAGAGCACACGAAGTGAGAATCGAAAATGTGCTTCATTTTAGTTTTATAATAAAGTATAAACGTTTCAATAAGGAACTAAAAAATTTCTTTTACCTAAATCCCCCAGATGGGGGGTGGGGAGTTATAGCCCCATCAAATTTGGCGACAAAAGGTTATTTTTGTCAAATTTGACTTGATGCGCTTTTTATTAACCGCAGGAATGGCAAGATGGTTTTGAAGCGATGTTGCCAAAAGAGAATTAATAAAGAATTATTCATTCGCAATAAAAATATTATCGATTTTGATTTCATAAATACTTATGCATGTATTTTCTTAAATATTTAGAACTTTAAGGGCATGTGTTTCTTTTGACTTCATTTTTAATTATTATAATTTAAAGAGCAAAATCTTCGAAACAAATCTGCAAATTGCACTAAAAGCTATGTCAAAGATGAGAAGCAGTGTTAAATGTTACCGAGCGTTTTTTTAATTTAATAAAAACGTTTTGATTACGCGAATGCAACACAATTTTAGCAGTATGGTAAAATTATCTGGGATTATGAGATAGTACTTTAATGAAGTAAAAAAAAGGGAATTAATACAGGGTGAATTTGACCTAATCTGCCAAACGAAAGGGGGGTAATAGAAGAGTCCACGTGGAGCATAAAAACCATTGCAACCTTGTATATTACATTAGAAGGTACTACATGTCACAATCATACTACAATTTTGCTATATATATATATATATATATATATATATTGTTTAATATCGTATGTATAATATATTTTTTATAATAATAATCATAATAACCAAAAAGTTATAGAACCAAAATCTTATGTAAACATGAAAGGGAAGAGGAGGTCAGGTATATGCTTATTTTTTCTGACAGAGGGTAGTGGGAGTATAAAATAGCCAGAAATATGTTTACGTAATACTTGAATGGCCCTTAAGTGCATACATAAATAGAATGTATAGCTTTGGAATGTAAACGCCTTGGTCTGCAATGAACAAGCAGCCCTTTAGTTTGTTTGGTTTTTTTTTCGCGCGCGAAAAACGAGTTATGAAAGACGCCCTTCCCTTTACTGCAATGAAACAAGCTGTCTGTGACGTCAGCTCTCTTGAATTCTAACGGTACTACCCGCCAATTTTCCGCGAACGGATAATAGGCGCGAAACCGTAGATTTTTAATCACTGCGTCTTTTGTTTGACCCGCGACTAGTCTCTGCTTTTTGCGCAAGTGAAAGTTAGACTTGTTGTCTGCCAGTGGCAAATATGATAAAAGTTTTTTGATTCACTTGGCATCAGAGTTTGCGAATTTCGCAATTAGTCTCTGTTTTACTGTTTCATACCTGTCCGTAGTCAGGGGATTTAATACCACATCGGATATTCGGGCCAATACATCGTCATTCAAAGATGCGTCGAAGGCATGAAATTTAGTCTTAACAAAGGAAAGTTTTGAGAATTGGAACGACGATTCGATTTGGCTAAAATATAGCCCGGCATTGTTTGACCAAAATTCCGGAATTTGTAAACCTATGGGCGCAACCTGAGGTGTACCAACGGGTGCTATTTGTGATGCGTCAACTGCTTCGATTGGATCAGGTATATTATAAATTTTAGCACACAATTATCAAATACAGCTGAACTTCGTTAAAACGAACACCAAGGGGAACAGCAAATCTGTTCGTATGAACAATAATTTGTCTTATTCCGCAAGGATATTATGCTATATAATCTGACAGAACTTCAGAAAAGATTCCTATTAAAAGTAATTCGCTTTAAGTGCGTTCGGCTTAACGAGGTTCGACTGTAGTAAATTAAGCAATAATGGAAATTCAATTTATCTCTAAATTCCGTTATATTAACGGGCATGCGGTTTTGAAATACAAAAATGCGCAATCGGCAACATAAAACCAAGCAGTATTCGCAAGGCAGTTCGCGAAAACAAAACTCACTGTAGAATTGATATAGACTCACCCTTATTTTGTGTTTGCTTGAAGATTCAAAGTCGTGTGTGCGTATTTCTCCTTCGGCATAAACGCAATTTCGTAAGAAAGGGGGAACCAGTGGCTGTCCAGAATTTATTGAGGTAACTATCCCCAAATTACGCCAGCGGCAGTTAATTTAGTTGAGGTCACTTCTTGCGTACAATTGGGCCGGCATTCTTCGAACTCCGGTCCTATATTTATAGCGTATCCGTTAGAGTCATTTAATGGAGCACAGAAGCTTTGCACTCCCATTCATGAAGTGAGAAGGGTCCGACAAGAAAACGGAGTTTGCTTTTCACTCCATAGATTACCAAATTCAGGACGTTGTAGTGGGGACTATGTCCGAATGATGGGTTGCGAGTTGAAATATCACACAAGAAAAAAAATTTGCGACGGATGACAAGATGCATTTTATCAAACTAGAAGCGCCGCTCGTTGTTGTGTTGTTTGTATGTATGTGTAAACTTCGGAAAATGTGACTTGCGGTTAGAAAGTTTTTGATTTGAATAGTATTTGTTTCCGCCCACGTGATGTGATTGGATAGAATGTTCATCACACAGACAGCATCTGATACCTACTGATCGATTTCTCGCTCCTGGTCATCATTCACGTACCCCGCAAGTGTCACGTAAAGATGTCAAGTTTCTAACTTAGAATGTTGCACACATGGCCATCTTCCTATCCAGTAATAGGAAGTAGTCACTGGGAAAGTTCCTTTTCCCACGTGTTTACGCATACACGACTGACACTTGTATTTTTAAGAAATTTTGGCGGGAAAGCTGGAGCTTTAGCACTCACCCGCCTTTCATTTATTCATAATAGAGAAAATGAAATGTGAGCAATTTTCTGGGGGGGTGGGGGAGCAGTCGGCCTCCTGAGAGTAGGTCGGCCCTTCCCAGCCCCCATCTAGTTACGCCAATGGAAAGAAACAATCACATGTCAGCCGCTTTTCAACTTCGGCTTAATCGGCCAACAACCACGTGACATCATAAGGTTATCATCACGTTCACCATAAATTCGTAACGTATAGTGAGACCTATCAGGTAATTGGTGTTGCCGTTCTATTAATTGGAAAATTTTGCAATACCAAACCAGAAAGGATAAACTTGTACGATGAATCAGGACGTTTACTTCGATGTTCATCGTGTTCCGATTTTAGACCGCTCCCAATAGGCATGACCACCTGAGAAACAGGAAGGAAAGAAGGTGTGGCCTGTGGGAAAGACATTGGTTACATGGTTTTGGTCATTTGGATGATTTCGGAGGGAAGTACATTGAAGTGGACGTAGTTAGACCCTTCATCGACAGGAGCACGGTTACCCATTGTTAGAAAACAATGTTCGAAACGAGAACATTGTTGGAAATCGCCTCATAGAGGCGGCACCCTTTAGTCCCTAAATACTACTCATATTAATAAGTATATTTGCATAATTTTGATCAAAACTTTGCAGATACAGTAATTTCCCCCATTAACAGCTTTCAAGCGGAGATATAAAAAACCCGGGAATTTTCGGGAATAAACTGGAAATTTTGGACATATTGGAAAATTTGATGGGAAGAAACTACCTTGACAATATTTACGTTTATTTGTACAACACCAGTTAACAAGCACTTAAAAAAGACCCGAAATATTTCAATAAACCTTTTCTTACCTATATTTTTTTATCTTTTCATCTTTGACAAAAATTATTATTAGGTGACGAAATTATATTCCGTTAGAAATGTTCCTAAGTTCAAATTAAATAATGTTATCGCTTTAAAGCATCAAGTACAAAAAAATTTTGTCGATTAATTATTAAGCTTAGTTCAATATCTATTTCTTAAAATAAGTGATAAGTAACGCAAAAATCGTTTTATACATTTCAAACGACCATATTTCAAAATTTCCATAATGTTCAAAAAAAATTTTTTTTTTGGGAGGGGGGAATTTTGAAAATTCCCTTCCCAAAAAAACCGTTTTTTTTCCAGGGTCAAATCAGGTTTTTTCCAGCCTGTACATCTCTACTTTCAAGGGATGAAGAAGAAATGTCGTTAAATAATAAAATTATTAAGCGGAATGTGTGTAACACGATAACATACTTATTGAGATCGCAAAATTCCGTCGTTGAACGGAAATAGTCGTTAATCGGAAGAATTATTGAGCAAGATTACCGTAATTTTTTAGTAACACAGTTTTGAGAAAGTACTGACTGATCGTTGAATTTTGAAATGTTAAGTGGTAATTAATGAAGAGACAAATGGATGGAGTGTTAAGATTGAACTCACCTGCAATCCGTTTACTACAATTCCATTACTACAATAGCGCGGGGAAAATGAGCAGAATTCTTCCGAGATGTTCGACTGTGTATCATAACAGGCGTTTGTTCTTGAGCCAAAATATTCGCAAAAGGACCTTAATTTATACCTAAGGGAGAATACAATAAACGAATTTTTAAAATATTTACATTTATTTAAAAAAAATCTTAAATAATTTCCTTCTACAGCTAGTTGGCAAAAAGATAACCGAAGTAATCTACAATAATGTAGCAACAGTTAACTAGAGAACATACAGTCGAAACTGGTTAAAACGAACTACTGTTTAGCATGAACTACTTCCTGAATCCCACCTCAATTTGTATAGGAATTTTTGTATTTTTAGTTCTTTTAATACGAACATGATAGACAAAATTCCATTTAACACGAACTGATGGCCCTTAGAAAATTCGCTCCGCTTGAAATGAACAAAACGCACTTTTTTTTTTAGCTCTCGATGCAGTTATTTCGAATTCTGTTCTTTCTTCGAAATGCACAGTTCCAAAGAAAGCCAATGTATTGTCATTTTTTAAAGGGGGCTCATGTTTTGTTTCTAACTATCTGTCAAATCGTTCACAATATGTCCAGATTTGTGTTGTTGTATCTCGATTAGATCTGTGCATCACAGCGGTCCACAGGGCACAGGGATGGATCCTTGGACTTTTCTTGTTTCTTATCTTTATTAATGATATTTTTAATATTTTTTCTGATTTCAGTTTATTTACTTTTGCTAACGATACTATATTTTTGAGATCTGATCATCTGATTGTAATATTTACCACTTGGTTTCTGACACGCGAATTATGAGAATTTTGTCATGGTTCGTTGCTATTCGTAATGGTTGCGCATATATATATATATATATATATATATATATGGCCTGCAAAAGGGTTGCTGGTATCTAACTGGAAGGAGACCCACACGCTGAACGTATGTGACGATGTGTGACCTCCTACCCCAATTCTCAAGTGGTGCAGGCTGAGCTTTCTATCCAAGAGGCAAATTAATATTTGCTGCACGGATAGAAAGGCGGAAGGGGAGGGCTAATTCACCAACCCGTCTAGCCAGCGTGGTGAAATTATGGCTAATTCCTCCAATATGCTAATACACCAAAAACCATGGCCCCTAGTCTCCAGGTGCTGGAGTGCTCCTGATCAAGGCAGCGGTCAGTGTGGCATGAAAGCAGGGGGTGCTAAGAATCACTGGAATGGCCCAGGCTGCCGTTTGTTATTGACCTTGGCTACGTTTAATGGACGATCCCTTGCTTCTGAAGCAAAACTTCAGGAATTGGAAGAGGAACTAGACAAGATCAAATGGGACATTGTAGGACTCAGTGAAGTTAGAAGAAAAGGTGAAGAGTTGGTGGAACTTAAAAGTGGACATTTGTTTTATTATAGAGGAACGGAAACTGGAAGAACAAGTGGTGTTGGCTTCTTAATCAACAAAAGAATTAAAGACTGTCTTCTGGAAGTTGAAAGTACATCAGATCGAGCAGCGAGGCTCGTTGTTCAACTAACCCAGCGATACCAACTTCAGATAGTACAGGTATATGCACCAACATCAAGCCATACCGACGAAGAGGTTGAAGAATTTTATGAAGAAATCAAAGAGTTACACACCAAAGGGAAACAACATATCAAGCTCATCATGGGGGATTTCAATGCAAGAATTGGACAACAGGAACAAGGAGAGACATCGGTTGGTAAATACGGATATGGGGAAAGGAATGAACGTGGCGATCAACTCATCGAATTTGCAGAAGCTGAAAACCTTAGCATCATGAATTCATTTTTTAAGAAGAAACCGCAAAGAAAATGGACATGGAAACACCCCAATGGAGGAACCAGCGAAATTGACTATATCCTGGCAAACAAGAAATCAATTATTGAAGATTGCAGCGTACTGAACAGATTTAATACTGGAAGTGATCATCGAATGGTGAGATGTAAAGTGCACTTAAATACTAAATTAGAACGACAGAAGCTCATTAGGAAACAAGTAAGTAAGAGGGTGGATCTAATGAAACTGAAAGTAAATACCGAGGCATTCAAGTTGGAATTAAAAAATCGCTTTTCTGCACTGGAAGGACTCCATGTCTCTGATCCATAAGAGAGGACTGGCAATACACACTGGTTGAAGACCTTTCTTTTTAGACACAAAGGCAATTTCCCCTTCAGGATAAAACTGTTTCTTCCAAATGCACTCCAGCCAAGTTTAATACGTCTGTTGAGTTCTTTCATAATGTTGCCATCCATTGAAATCAGCTGGCCAAGGTAAATATATGAATCAGCAATTTCTAGCTCAATGTTGTCAACTTGTATTTTTGTTTCCTCTACAAAATTATTGAACATGATCTTAGTTTTTTGTAGGTTCATCTTGAGTCCAACTTCTTTACTTCTAGTTGAGAGCTCCTGTACCATGTCTTGGAGTTCTGATGGGTTCGTTGAAAAAATAACAATGTCATCAGCAAACCGCAGATGATTTAAATATTCACCATTTATTTTTATTCCCTTGTTATTCCAATTTATCAGCTGAAAAATCATCTGTAAAGCAGAAGTAAAAAGTTTTGGAGAAATGGTATCTCCCTGCCTCACACCTTTACCAATTTTGATAGTTTTGGTATCTTTATGTAACCGAAATTTTGCACTTGCATTTTTATACACACGTTTCACCATGTCAATGTACACATCCTCAATGTCTGTTGATCTTAAAGAGTTGATGACTGCTGATGTTTTAATAGAGTCAAAGGCCTTCTCATAGTCAATAAATGCAACACACAATGGAAGTTCATATTCATGTGTTCTTTCAATTAATTCTCTTAATACTTGAATATGGTCCACTGTACTGAATCCACTTCGAAATCCAGCTTGTTCTCTTGGTTGAGCTGCATCTAATTTTTTCTGCAGGCGATGTGTTAGCACTTTTGTGAAGATTTTATAAATAGCAGGTAACAAGCTAATTGGTCGGTAATTTTTCAAATCCTCTTTATCACCTTTTTTATGCAAAAGAATTACTGTTGCAGAATCCCATTGGTTTGGTATGTTACCGCTGTTAAGACATTTGGTAAAGAATTTTGCAAGTATGTCTTCTACATATTCTCCAGCTTCTTTTAGGATATCTAATGTAATACCATCATCACCAGGGGCTCTTCCTTTCTTCATATTTTTTATTGCAAATGAAACTTCTTCTTTTAAGATTTTAGGAGCTGTTCCTTCGACTATTTCAATGTCTTCGTTTAATCCACTGTTACTTTCGTATAGATTTTTGTAGAATTCTTCAACTCTTCTAAGTATTTCTTCCCTATTTCTTGTTACGGTGCCATCCTCTCCTTTTAATGCAATGATGTGTTTCTTCCCAACAGATAAACTTCCTTTAACAACCCTAAGGCTCTTGTTATTTTCAATGGCTTTCCTTACTAACTCACAATTGAATTTTCTTATATCTTCTTTCATGCTTTTGCGCAGAGTTTTACAAAGTTCTATGTACTCAATCCTGGAACTGGTATTTCGATTGTCCA
>QLNU02008975.1:0-13794 GCA_006491805.2 Dysdera silvatica
AAAGCCATAATGCAAGCAGATGCAAATTACACACCACTAAACCTGTGTAATACCGAAGAGCGTGTCCTGGAAGAGCCAATGAACAGAAACTAAGATCTTGGGCCGGAAAACCATTATATGGCAGGCACTATAATGACCTGCAACAACCACACGTTGACAAAAGGCATCAAATTCTTGGCTGGCCAAAGGCACTCTCCAGCCAGAGACAGAAGGATTCATGCTAGCCATCCAAGAACAAGTGATCGCAACAAGGAACAATCAGAAATTCATCCAGAGAAAAGACATAGAAAGCGACAAATGCAGGCACTGTCACGTGGCATCGGAAACAATCCAACACGTTACGACAGAATGCAAGATCCTCGCGCAGTCAGAATAAGAACATAGACACGATCAAGTAGCGAAAATAGTCCACCAGAAATTGGCGGCGAATGCTGGCTTTCTGACAGAAAAATGTCCGTACTACAAATAGGAGCCAGAGACCGTGCATGAGAACAAAACACACAAGCTTTACTGGGATAGAGCAATCATAACAGACAAGACAGTCCCACATAACCGTCCTGACATAACCCTCGTCGATAAATCGAGTAAGACCACGTACTTAATCGACATAGCAGTACCCAACACCAATAACATACAGACAACCTACACAACGAAAATCACTAAGTACCAAGATCTCAGACATGAAGTACGAGATATATGGGGTATGGAAAAGATCTTCATCATCCCGTTAGTCATCTCAGCAACAGGGATAGTACCAAAAACGCTTGCGACGAATTTGGAGATACTCAACATTGACCCAAACACCTACATTGAAATACAAAAAGCCACAATCCTAAACACGTGTCACATTGTCAGGAAGTTTCTAGACATGGCACATTAAGAAGTGATGTAAAAAGAGGCTTGGGAACATGGCGCTCTGCCCGTCCCAAAGCCTGTTACCGCCAAGAATGGGCGAGGAAAACTTTTATGTATATATATATAAATGCCTTTTAATTGTAATATCTTTTATTCATAATGCAAAGATGGCGAACTTTTTGATCTGTGTTAACCGTCAACCTCCGAATTAGATAAAGCAGTTAACCCTCTGACTGCTTATCCCGCGATTTCCACGGGCAATATGAAAGTAACCAAATTTTCCTTTCGAACGGTTTTCGCGGGTATGAAATTTTTCCATCTTTCATCTGTCATCATCTTTGGTTACAAAAATATGCTCCATATTTTAACTCTCAATTACATGTAGATTTGAAATATGTAATAAAAAAATATGCAATTTTTGAAGCGATTTTGATAAAAAGAAAAAACAAACTGAGCAGTCAGAGGATAAAAGAAGAATGTGTTTTGTTTAATTATAGTATCATCGGTCACATTCATTGCATTTAAAACACACCAAAGGGAAACAGGCTTCAAATAAATGGAGAGCTTATATTAGACTAGTAAAAATAGCGAGTTCGGAAGGAGTATAAATAAGAAATTCGGAGAAGATAAATGAGGACTAAAAAATAACTTTTATCAATAACTATTCTAATCATCACCGCGCAACAATAATACAAACATTATACTTATATATGTGTGTGTGTGTGTGTGTGTGTTTAACACCGAACACATCTTCTCAATGTTTGCATCTTGTTTTCCTTTCTACAAACCGACAACCATACGGCATTCCTCGATTGTTCACCAACACTGAATAATCAATGTCCAAAAATGATGATGAGGCAACTGTAGCCAGCAATTCGGTTGACCTTTGGTCAATCCACTATATTTCATTAGTGTGTGTGTCAACTTCGTTCCTGGCTGCGATTAAATATGCAGTCTGGTCAACGGACATTAACATAAATACCCATCGCCATTCGAATCTGCAGTTCTATTAACATTTAAATATGGATAGCTACACCTTTCGTGTATCATTTACGCGTCTCTTTACTTCATGCTTTACCTTTCCCAACGACGCTAGTCATTGTGGCCATAATCTGTATTCAATGTACCCACCCTATAATCAGCCTATCTCTTGATTCAAACGAATTCTTGACTTTTGGCCCTACGCTGCTGCTTCGCTTTGGTATCATCAGTCATCAATTTATGTTGAGCGTTTTGTTGTTTTTTTATTTCTACAACGGCAAAGATCATAGATAGTCATTAGAGTTGAAATTACAGCTGGAATTCGATAGCTTGTGATAGATCAACTGGACCCCAACCTCAAACTGCTGGCTCTCGGGAAAATTTTTTTCTTTCTTTCTTAATTAATGTTTATTACTTCGTGTATCAGTAATTTAGGGTTTGGGTAGAGAACTAGGAAAAGAGGGCAATTATACAAAATTCCGCCTCGATATCGCCGAATATATACAGGGTGTATACAAAATGGCGGAACAATTCACTACACAATTCCTTGTGAAAAAGGAATAAGAAATGTCCAGTACAATTTTTGCTTAAAATCAATATTTAATAAGGCCAAAATTATTAATTAATTGGTGTTATTAAATAATTAATAAATAATGATAGTTAAGGCCAAGATATGAACTAATCACGATCCAGACAGACCCATCATTGAAACGCAAACCAAAGAGATTCGCGGAGAGGCACAGATAATCACAAGCTTTCTTATTCGTTAAATTTAAATATGAAAATTTAGTTACGTGTCCAAATACGTCATTTGGAATTCGAAGTATGGCAACCCACGGTGAAGGTTTCTTCGCCGCCAACGGAATACCAATCTTCTAAATATGGTAACTTTATAAAAAAAAAAAAAATATCCTTTAGCAGGGGTTTAGGTGTGCGTAAGCACCTCTGGGGAGGCGTGGCTTTGTGCTTGTTCCTTATGCTGTAATGTTAATCCTTGCTTACCAATGGGGGAGGTGTTGAAAGTAATGATAATGGCTAAATATTGCTTTGTAATACTTGAATTTTCCCAACCCGCTGTCATCAATGGGGAGTGGGGGGTTTCTTTATGAAAGAGTGAGCAGAAGTACGGCAACAAGGAAGGGAGAATAGCATATTTTGGAACTATCTGCCTTTCCGGCAATTAATCCTTGTTTTATATTCGTATATCATAAGACGGTAGCGTACTGATAACCTCACCGGAAAAGCCCTCGAGGAAAAGGTTCCAGTTCGTCATTGTACATTTCAAACAAAACTTATAGTAAGTACTTTGAGAAAAAAAATATATATTATTTTACAATTAATAAGGCAAAAAATTAATCGTATGAAATTTTCTTTAAAAATGAAATAAAAATCATCAGTTTCCAAATAGAAGGAAATAGCCTATGGCAAACTCAGAAGCAGCATGAACCTACTTCAAATGGGAAGTGGTGGGAGGGGAGTCATTAGCAATTCCATACCGCCAATGAACTTGGTAAACCAAATGACTTTCAATTTTAGTTCTGTTTAAAATATTGGAATATGTGCTCGTCGCTGGCAGTGGCGGATTTTGCATTTCAGGGAGCCGAGGCGCGGGTCTGGAGTTCACTTTACTATACCGTTGACAGCAAATACATCACAAGCCTGCTAGACTGGCACGCGACGAAATGTGGCTGAGACGCGACTACTTACAAAATAAGAGAAAAATACCATTAATTATAATATTTTTTCCACAACAAAGAAGAAGAAAAGATGGAATCTAGTGGCAAACCCATAAACGTACGGCGAAAGTTCATAAGAGAGGGGTTATAGATTCAATAGGGGGGGTTACAGAGCTACAACTCATATATTCCTATGTTAAATATACAAAATTTCATTGCAATGGGATGTTTGTAACCCCCATTAACACCCCTTCGTACGCCAGTGGGCAAACCACACATTTCGATCCGTATATTTCCCATCCATGGTATGAATGATTTGGCACGAAGAATCACCAAATGTGGTGTTTTCTGTTGACTATGACGTAAACAAGCTAGCTTTTGGGTGGGGTTGCAACCCCTTGAATTTCAAGTATAACGTGACCTAAATAAGTTTTTAAAAACCAGTGAAATCTTAGCTTCTTATCTCTCTTCGTAGGAGGATCGTACATGCGCGAACGCATGTGTTATTGCATTAAAGTGATTCTAAATGGGTTGGCTTTGCCTTATTATTGGTTCAACTATGCTTTGAAATAACTTATTAAATAAGGATTTTACGCAAAAATTGTATAGGACATTTTTTATTCCTTTTGTCACAAGGAATCGTGTAGTGAACTTTTTCCGCCATTTTGTATACACCCTGTATATTAAGCCCAAGTTTTGCTTTTGTTTTTTAACACATGGCTTACCATTCGTCTCGAGAGAATTCTAGGGACCATCACTAAATTGAACTATTCAAACTTTCACCAAAAGCTTAAAACGGTGGACAATCATCGTAATAGTAATTTTTGCTGTAATTTTTCAATTCCCAACTCAACTGACTGCATAAATTTGCGTTATTTGAAATGTTTGTAAATCGAATATAAACGCCGCTTTTTGCTTAGTCTTATATCTTTCACTATAAATGTAATTTTTAAGGATGTGAATGACAGAGTTAAAGAAATTTATAAATATTTAAAGTACCCCTAACTGAAAGAATTTTTGAATATAATTTAAATCAAAAGCTTTTAAATTTCTTGATTCTCCATACCGTTTATAATGTTTACATTTAAGACCCCACATCCTCTTTCCAGATATCCAACTCGTTAATAATGTTTGAACGAGAACTTCGTTCGAAAAATAAGCAACTCGTACTTTTGTTAAATTCAGTTGGTTTCATTTATAAATAAAATGCTC
The DNA here is from genome assembly GCA_006491805.2 of Dysdera silvatica. NCBI lineage: Eukaryota > Metazoa > Arthropoda > Arachnida > Araneae > Dysderidae > Dysdera > Dysdera silvatica. The sequence continues at coordinate 4,725 of QLNU02008975.1, forward strand.
TTTCATAACTTATGAATTATGAAATAGATTCAAATAAAACTGATTTGTTTTTTATTGCGCAAAGACAGGTATGGTCATGCTGCGCGAGGACTTTTAGTTTTTGGAAGAAGCCAAACCTCTGTGGCCTAGAAAATAAAACCACTGCACACAAATGGGCAGGAAAAAAATGTAAGCTATCGAAACCAACTGGCTTCAAACCCGGATTTTCCGCGAGATAGACAAACGAGCAATAGCCTATATTAGACGTTACGGCGACACAGCACAATAATTGTTTGTTGTGAGATATTATTGCCCTTCTCATGGCCAACACAATTGCCAAATAATAGTCAACACAAAAAGCCTCCGGGACAATTTTTTTTGTTTTTGTTTTTTTATATGTTATAATTCCTACACCCACGTTTTTTAACTCAAACTAGAGCTTTTTCTTTGTTATAGGAGAAAAAAAGGTACCATCCCCGACCTAGATTCGAACTAGTGTCTCTCCGTTGAGCTCAGAGTGCCTTAACCTCTAGGCCATCGAGGACATGAACGAAGCTTCCTTTTTCAGTATATATAAGGTTATAAGATAGTATTACCCTTCTCAGGACTAACACAATTACCAAATGACGGTCAATATACACTCAGAAGGGTAATAATATCTTACAACCTTACATATATATGTGTGTGTGTGTGTGGAGAAAAGGAGCTGTTCCTGTCCTCGATGGCCTAGTGGTTAAGGCACTCTGAGCTCAACGGAGAGACACTGGTTCGACTCTAGGTCGAGAACGGTGCCTCTTTTTCTCCTATAACGAAGGAAAAACCCTAATTTGAGCTACTAAACGTGGATGTGGGAATTATTACGTATAATTTCTTATTTATGAGTTTTACGGAGCAAGGACGGTAAGGGTCATGCTGCGCCGGGACCTACTGTTTTCCGAGGAATCCGAACCTCTTAAGGCCTAGGGAACCAAACCCCGGACTACAGTGAATCGGTAAGATTTCTTTTGTTGGGAGTCGAACCTGGCATAAGTACGCTCTAGGCGGACGCGTTACCTTTGCGTCACCGTAAAATCCACCCAGCACAATAAATGCTACACTACTATACTCACGGTCTAGAGAACATAGTTAAAAAAAATCGCTATTCAAAGGAATTACTAAGTCAGCAGTCCCATTTTTCACATGCTCTGTAAGCCGCCTTGGAGCCGAACCAACTAATTCAACCAAATATAATACCGGTTTAGGCCTTTAAAATAACTATTTAAAACGTGGTAATTTTTCATAATTTTACTCTCCCTTTTGAATTGATTATGATCATTTCGGGAGCCAGAATAATGATCAAGGGACGCAGTTTTGAAGCCTCTGACTTTGCAGTGTAAAATGATCAATTTCATTTTAATTTTGGAAATTTGTTGTGTGAGTATTCGTTGAGTCTAGGATAGGATTTTCCAATCTTTTTAGGAAGCAGGCCACTTAAAATATTTTCACGGACCTCGCGAGCCGACAGTTTCATCGAGTTTTATAAAAAAAGGTAAAAAGGCGCACGAAAGTCTCACTGCAAAGGATTTCTTCCAGTCATCACCGTGGGGTTCTCAAATTATTGGTCTGCAGGGGGGTATATTTTATGTATATTTATACATTATAATATATGTAAAATCGCAATTTATTTCAGATTACTAAGGGGGCTCGGGCCCATATTACTCTACGCCTATGCTTCCAGTTATTTGTTTGTTGGAAACCATGGTGGAAAGGGTCACCCATGTTGTCCCTGCAACTTTTCCTTCTTTCTGAAATAAAAAATTCTAAAATTTTCGTTTTGGAATTTTTTTTATTCCAAACAGTTGTCGGTGGGACGAGATTAATACTATTAGTTGGACGGATTGTGACCCGCGGGCCATATGCTGGACATCCCTGGTCTAGGATATTCTGCTACTGATTACATTGATCTGCCAGTTTCATCTATATAAAAAATAGATTACACAAATACAGCAGGCAAAATTATTGAAAACGCTGTGTTAATTCTTATCTAAGAAATAGATCAACGGTTTGACAGTATTAACACATTTTTCACACAACTTCTCATTTTCAGTAGATACAGTGTATCTTTTATGTGTTGAAATAAGCAGCATGTTATTTAAACTAGAATTCACGAGAAAAACATGTTTGGTTATTTTGGGACAGAAAATAGTGGATATCGCCAATAACTCTTAAATCTACAAACAAAACATCGTCAGAAACTGCATAAAACATTTAAATTTTAAATGAACAAGTGCTCAATAGTATCTAATTATAAGGTAAGTGGCTGAGAGAGTGTCAAACTAGAAAAAAGTTTGATATTTGAGTGAATTAGCCAAGCCGTTGCTTTAGACTAAATTAGAAATGAGAAAAAGTCAATGGATGGCATTCATGACGTGGACTACTACTTATGAATCCAATCTAATTGGTGCTAGGTCAAATTATCTTGCAACAATAAAAAATATTTAAAAACATTTAATATCGTGATATATAAACGTTTTAAACACCAATAGTATTACGGCTGTACTGAGAAATGCTTTAGATTGCCTAATACGTCATATGCGATAAACTACAGGTACAAATAACGAAATAATTAATAGAAAAATGTACAAATATATGTTCGTTTAGTTTTTCCATGGCGCTTTGTACTTTTCCATCTCTTGTTCTTTCACAAATTTACGTCTCAGGACGTCACGAAAACTAAGCTGAGACGAGATCAATGCCTTAATGTGGTCTCTGAGCCATGATACGGCTATACACGGCTAGGCTTAGGTGAAAACGAATTTAGGATTGCAAGCTTAACCCGCGAGAAGAAGTAACCCGATTAGAGGAACGCGAAGACGCGCGCGGGGTGATTTGCACCCCATCTAATTATATAGCATTATTTCATAAAAAATGTCCAATTTTACGGGGAACAGTAACTGGAATTTTCACTTTGTCACCCTACCCCAAAAGAATACGACTTTGAAGGCAAATGGAAAGTTTGGCCAGTTTCAGAAGCAATGGTGGACGGTTCTTTTTCACAAATTTAAGTTGTGGGGTTTGAGACACCCCGCGAGCCTGCTCGCGGGTTAAAATCCAAAATAATAGTCTTTTCTAATTCTTATATAAAATATTCTTAAAATATAATACCGTCTAACTTCGATTTAACGACACCCGATTTAATACTTTTATCGATTTAACGAATGTTTTTATTGGTCCGGGGACTGAATACGCTGAGTTCAGTGTTATGTTTTCCCCGATTTAACCTTTGCTTTCTTCGATTTAACGATAGCGTTTCGTCATTAGCCCGTAGCTGCAAGTAGAATTTCAGTTAGAAAATTTGCTGTTGTCAGAAAATCAACTTCAATTGAGTTTGCTCAATGAGGATCGGATAATAAGAGTGACCAGAAAAGATTACCAAATTTTACAACTTTATTTATTTCGTGAGTGTACAAATATTCCAATTTTATCAGTAAAATTTATTTAGGAACACACTACCTATAAAATCACAAATCAATAGTATCAACGTTGTACAATAAAGTTTCATACAATAAAACAATAAACTAGAATCACATAAAATAAATACCAGATATAAATAAAATATTCACTCACGGTATAAACACAATATTAAAATACAATACTCATATATAGTACCCATATTTCTAGATATGTATACGATCAACAAGCTGACAAATAAAATTTCAAATTAAAAGAACATACATCTACAGGAAACTTCCAAAGCTACGTGCCGTTTCTGAAGTCAGCTATTACATTTTATATTGCTTTAAGTAATATACCGAGAGATTTTTATCAAATTGCATATAATTTCTACTATTTTTAATTGTATCAGGAAGTTCATTCTAAATTTTAACACCTGTATAATCTATATTTTCCTGTCCTTTATTAATTTTACATTTTTTTACTATATAATCTACATTATGTCTTAGTCCATATGTTTTGTTTTTGTATTTCAAATCAATTAAGTGAGTATGTTCGTTTTCTTTTATTCTTTCATATATATATATTTTGGAATTTTTTTAAGATATAATTCCTGTGGTAAAATTATTTTATTGTTACGTATAGTTTGAATAATTGATTCATTTGGATCTTTTTTTAATTTTTTTAATATTCCATTTATTATTTTTTGTATTTTATTACCATTAGTTGTATTTAGTTCACCCCATATGGAATTTCCATATATTAAATGGCAATGAATTAAGGAGTACGCCTAAAGAATCTACAGTTTAAAAGGAATGTGAACGTCGGCCAGCCTATTCCACGGCAGAAATCAAACCTAGGATTACGGGGCTGTAGAAAAGCGTCCAACGACATACAATATATCGAGAATTAAACCCCTATTTACTGCATTGCACGATTGTGTAATATATTTCTATTATGAGCTATATAATAGAAAGAAACAAGTAATAGTGAGGTCAGAATGAAGCTTCTTACCCAGAATTTGATTGCATAAGACAGAACTGAAGAATCCGTGTTGTGATTATTTAAAACGATTTTTACAAGTACATTGTTTAGTTGAATTCATTATGGGATTATAGTTGCAAGTATTTACTTGTAGATAGCTTCCCATGATTAATGATACACATGACTAGACTAAGAAAGCTATAGATAAAAATTAACATAGCATCTAATAAGTTTGAAGGCAAATAAAATTATTATTATTATTATTTAAGCGTTAAACTTTTACTTGAAAATTTAGTTCTAAAATAAATTGGGCATTTACAGTTATATGCTCTTTTGTTTAAAGCGCTAGGCTTAATGGAGTTTCTTGCTCCTATTTAAATCAATTATATTTAAATAATTGTGGAGAATTTATTTTACATATATATATATATATGCCTGCTCTAAGTTTATATTTTATCATTTAGAACTATATATCTGTCATATTCAACCATTATCTATCCACTGCTGGATGAAGGTCTCTCCAAATGCTTTCCACACAAGTCTATCCTGAGCAATTCGCTTCCACGTCACCCCAACCTGTTTTCTTATTTCATCCACCCATCTAGTTTGAGGACGTTTTCTAGGTCTTCGGTGGTCTCTTGGAATCCAGTTCAGAATTTCTGTTGTCCATCGTTGATCAGTTCTTCTTGCAATATGCCCAGCCCATCGCCATTTCAGCCCTTTTACTTTAACAATGATGTCCTCTACTCTAGTTTGCTCTCTCACCCAAGTGTTTCTTTTTCGATCTCTCCTAGTTATTCCAAGCATGCACCTCTCCATGCTCCTTTGCGTTGTCTGTAACTTTCGTATTGCTCCAACTGTTAGACTCCATGTCTCTGATCCATAAGAGAGGACTGGCAATACACACTGGTTGAAGACCTTTCTTTTTAGACACAAAGGCAATTTCCCCTTCAGGATAAAACTGTTTCTTCCAAATGCACTCCAGCCAAGTTTAATACGTCTGTTGAGTTCTTTCATAATGTTGCCATCCATTGAAATCAGCTGGCCAAGGTAAATATATGAATCAGCAATTTCTAGCTCAGTGTTGTCAACTTGTATTTTTGTTTCCTCTACAAAATTATTGAACATGATCTTAGTTTTTTGTAGGTTCATCTTGAGTCCAACTTCTTTACTTCTAGTTGAGAGCTCTTGTACCATGTCTTGGAGTTCTGATGGGTTCGTTGAAAAAATAACAATGTCATCAGCAAACCGCAGATGATTTAAATATTCACCATTTATTTTTATTCCCTTGTTATTCCAATTTATCAGCTGAAAAATCATCTGTAAAGCTGAAGTAAAAAGTTTTGGAGAAATGGTATCTCCCTGCCTCACACCTTTACCAATTTTGATAGTTTTGGTATCTTTATGTAACCGAAATTTTGCACTTGCATTTTTATACACACGTTTCAATATGTCAATGTACACATCCTCGATGTCTGTTGATCTTAAAGAGTTGATGACTGCTGATGTTTTAATAGAGTCAAAGGCCTTCTCATAGTCAATAAATGCAACACACAATGGAAGTTCATATTCATGTGTTCTTTCAATTAATTCTCTTAATACTTGAATATGGTCCACTGTACTGAATCCACTTCGAAATCCAGCTTGTTCTCTTGGTTGAGCTGCATCTAATTTTTTCTGCAGGCGATGTGTTAGCACTTTTGTGAAGATTTTATAAATAGCAGGTAACAAGCTAATTGGTCGGTAATTTTTCAAATCCTCTTTATCACCTTTTTTATGCAAAAGAATTACTGTTGCAGAATCCCATTGGTTTGGTATGTTACCGCTGTTAAGACATTTGGTAAAGAATTTTGCAAGTATGTCTTCTACATATTCTCCAGCTTCTTTTAGGATATCTAATGTAATACCATCATCACCAGGGGCTCTTCCTTTCTTCATATTTTTTATTGCAAATGAAACTTCTTCTTTTAAGATTTTAGGAGCTGTTCCTTCGACTATTGCGGCGTCTTCGTTTAATCCACTGTTACTTTCGTATAGATTTTTGTAGAATTCTTCAACTCTTCTAAGTATTTCTTCCCTATTTCTTGTTACGGTGCCATCCTTTCCTTTTAATGCAATGATGTGTTTCTTCCCAACAGAACCAAAAGCACTTCCTTGCTTTCAACCTTCGAGCTCTCTCATTGTTTAATAGCTTCTTTCATTTGAATTTTCTTATGTCTTCTTTCATGCTTTTGCGCAGAGTTTTGCAAAGTTCTATGTACTCAATCCTGGAACTGGTATTTTGATTGTCCACCTTCATATCTCTTCGCCTTTTCATGAGCTGTTTCGTCTTCTCAGATAATTTGCTATTGTGCTTTTTACAGGTTACACCACCAATTTCCCCAGCAGTTTCAACTATTGTCTTAACAATGTTTTCATTTGCTTCTGAGATATCACTTTCATCAATAAGTCCTTCCAGTGCAGAAAAGCGATTTTTTAATTCCAACTTGAATGCCTCGGTATTTACTTTCAGTTTCATTAGATCCACCCTCTTACTTACTTGTTTCCTAATGAGCTTCTGTCGTTCTAATTTAGTATTTAAGTGCACTTTACATCTCACCATTCGATGATCACTTCCAGTATTAAATCTGTTCAGTACGCTGCAATCTTCAATAATTGATTTCTTGTTTGCCAGGATATAGTCAATTTCGCTGGTTCCTCCATTGGGGTGTTTCCATGTCCATTTTCTTTGCGGTTTCTTCTTAAAAAATGAATTCATGATGCTAAGATTTTCAGCTTCTGCAAATTCGATGAGTTGATCGCCACGTTCATTCCTTTCCCCATATCCGTATTTACCAACCGATGTCTCTCCTTGTTCCTGTTGTCCAATTCTTGCATTGAAATCCCCCATGATGAGCTTGATATGTTGTTTCCCTTTGGTGTGTAACTCTTTGATTTCTTCATAAAATTCTTCAACCTCTTCGTCGGTATGGCTTGATGTTGGTGCATATACCTGTACTATTTGAAGTTGGTATCGCTGGGTTAGTTGAACAACAAGCCTCGCTGCTCGATCTGATGTACTTTCAACTTCCAGAAGACAGTCTTTAATTCTTTTGTTGATTAAGAAGCCAACACCACTTGTTCTTCCAGTTTCCGTTCCTCTATAATAAAACAAATGTCCACTTTTAAGTTCCACCAACTCTTCACCTTTTCTTCTAACTTCACTGAGTCCTACAATGTCCCATTTGATCTTGTCTAGTTCCTCTTCCAATTCCTGAAGTTTTGCTTCAGAAGCAAGGGATCGTCCATTATACGTTGCCAAGGTCAATAACAAACGGCAGCCTGGGCCATTCCAGTGATTCTTAGCACCCCCTGCTTTCATGCCACACTGACCGCTGCCTTGATCAGGAGCACTCCAGCACCTGGAGACTAGGGGCCATGGTTTCTGGTGTGTCAACATAATGGAGGAATTAGCCATAATTTCACCACGCTGGCTAGACGGGTTGGTGAATTAGCCCTCCCCTTCCGCCTTTCTATCCGTGCAGCAAATATTAATTTGCCACATAAATAGAAAGCTCAGCCTGCACCACTTGAAGGCGGGGTAGGACACTAGGTTACTGGCCCGGCCGGTTCCACACATCGTCACATACGTTCAGCGTGTGGGTCTCCTTCCAGTTAGATACCAGCAACCCTTTTGCGGGTATGCTTGTATATATAAAAAAAAAGTTTTCCTTGCCCATTCTTGGCGGAAACAGGCTTTAGGACGGGCAGAGCGCCATGTTCCCAAGCCTCTTTTTACATCACTTCTTAATGTGCCATGTCTAGAAACTTCCTGACAATGTGACACGTGTTTAGGATTGTGGCTTTTTGTATTTCAATCTAGGTGTTTGGGTCAATGTTGAGTATCTCCAAATTCGTCGCAAGCGTTTTTGGTACTATCCCTGTTGCTTAGATGACCAACGGGATGATGAGGATCTTTTCCATACCCCATATATCTCGTACTTCATGTCTGAGATCTTGGTACTTGGTGATTTTCGTTGTGTAGGTTGTCTGTATGTTATTGGTGTTGGGTACTGCTATGTCGATTAAGTACGTGGTCTTATTCGATTTATCGACGAGGGTTATGTCAGGACGGTTATGTGGGACTGTCTTGTCTGTTATGATTGCTCTATCCCAGTAAAGCTTGTGTGTTTCGTTCTCATGCACGGTCTCTGGCTCATATTTGTAGTACGGGCATTTTTCTGTCAGAAAGCCAGCATTCGCTGCCAATTTCTGGTGGACTATTTTCGCTACTTGATCGTGCCTATGTTTGTAGTCTGACTGCGCAAGGATCTTGCATCCTGCCATCACGTGTTGGATTGTCTCCGATGCCGCATGACAGTGTCTGCATTTGTCGCTTTCTATGTCTTTTCTCTGGATGAATTTCTGATTGTTCCTTGTTGCGATCACTTGGTCTTGGATGGCTAGCATGAATCCTTCTGTCTCTGGCTGGAGAGTGCCTTTGGCCAGCCAAGAATTTGATGCCTTTTTGTCAACGTGTGGTTGTTGCAGGTCATTGTAGTGCCTGCCATGTAATGGTTTTCCGGCCCAAGTTCTCAGTTTCTGTTCGTTGGCTGTTTCGAGGACACGCTCTTCGGTACTACACAGGTTTAGTGGCGTGTAATTTGCATCTGCTTGTATTATGGCTTGGATGAGT
>QLNU02008982.1:0-15856 GCA_006491805.2 Dysdera silvatica
TTAAATTAATTCGTTTAAACATTAGGATGGACATTAAATAGCAATATAGTGAAGTTACCGGAATGATATTAAAAGATGAGTAAAATGTCAAGGGATCAGATCGATTTGGAAAGAAAATTGCAAAAACTCTATTTTGAAGTCGTGATATTCACTTACACTTGCACTTCACTTCACCAACTCTTAAATTTCACTCACTCATTTTCACTCACACTTAACTTCATACACTCTTAACTTCACCATGTTTAATTTTATCCGTTTACACTTTGGTCAAGAAACTCTTCAAATTGTGCGTAAATACATCAAAACACATATTAAAGTTATCCATTTTAAAGAACGTCTTCACTTTAATCGCACTTGTAAAAAAGGAATCTTTTATCCCATTCACGCTTAAAATTAAACCTCTTGTAAATTCAGCTCTTGGATACCGCATCGCACATAACACTGATATTAAATTTCATTCCGCTGGAATTTCTCTCTGTCACCGCGTACTCGCCCAGCTTTAAAATGAAATATCCTTTCTTTGGTTTAAAATAAATGAAATGAAATAAATGAATATAAAACAAAAATATTAATTTTTAGTACAAAAAATAAGAAAATTGATAGAATAAAACAGTCAGAAAAAATTTATTTAAATGAGAAAGAAATGGAAACCGTTAAGGAAATTGATTGTGTGTCACAGACTTCTAACAGGTACGTGAGAGCTAACAATAAATATTTACCTGATTATAATGCCCAACTACCTAGTTGCTATATTACGTACCTTGATGCTAACAATCTCTATGGCCATGGTATGAGACAACATCTACCTGTTCGAGACTTCAAATGGTTATCTGAGGAAGTTATAAAAACCTTGCAAATCGATAAGATATCTGACGATAGCGACATTGGATATATTTTAGAGGTTCATCTCCTATATCCGAAACGTTTGGGTGATACGCATAGTGATTATCCGTTGGCGCCCGAAGAATTAATTGTCGAGTATGATGCACTACTCCGTTTTTTAAAGAATTTCTTAGAGGTTTAGAATTAAAAAATAGTTCAAATTGTACAAAATTGATTACCAACTTGCATGAGAAGAGTATGTACGTTCTACATTATAGAAATTTAAAACTTTATCTTAGTTTGGGGATGGAAATTGTAAAAATTCATAGAATTTTTTCTTTTGTTCGGGAGCCTTGGTTGAGAGATTATATTGCATTTAACACAGAAAAAAGGTCTCTGGCAAAAAATAGTTTTGAAAAAGATTTTTCAAATTATTAAATAATGCTGTTTTTGGCAGAACTATGAAAAATTTACGTAAACGCAGCAATATCCAACTCGTTCAGACTGAGAAAAAGCTGAAAAGGCTTATTGCCTCTCCCACCTTCGTTTCCTTCACAAGATTCACGAATGACCTTGTCGGTGTACAAATGAGAAAAAAAAAACTTTATTTGTCACGTCCTATATACGTACTGTTTGCGATTTTAGACCTCAGCAAGGAATTGATGTACAATTTTCACTATAATTATATCATGGCGACATATAACTCTAGAGCTACATTGCTCTTTACTGATACCGATTCATTAACCTATGAAATTCAAACCGAAGACTTTTATCGAGATATCTCGTCTGATTTATATTATTTCGACACATTGGATTATCGTCCGACTCACTTTCTACAGAGTAAGAAAAATAGGAAAATTATTGGGAAGATAAAAGACGATATGAATGGAGAAATAATTACGGAATATATTGGTCTTCGTTCGAAAATCTACAGTCTTAAAACTGGAAATTTCGAAAAGTTGACTGCAAAGGTTATTTCGAAAGCAGCTGTTAAAAAAATATCCGACATGCTGATTATAAAAATTGTCTTTTAAATAATCAGACAATGTACACGGATATGACCCAGATTCAGAGTAAAAAGCATAACCTATTCTGTTTATGTACGCGGAAGAGAAATTTATGTTCTATAGATGATAAACGACATGTACTCGCTAATGGAATAAATGCCTTAGCTTTTGGTCATTACAAAATTGCTGAATTCCGAAGATTGGACGAAAACACTAAAATTTAATATAATATTAAAGTTTTCATTGATTTCATATACATATTTTTGATTCAAAAATTTTAATTTGACGAGCAAACGTGTTCGATAAATGATTTGATACGTGGAAATATTCGACTTGTAAACGATACGCAATATAAATAAGACATCAGCGAGCGTATTATGTAAAAATTGAGTTCAAGCTACGCGCTACGCCCGAAACGCGTAGCGAACTCAATTTTACACATAAAATACGTTTAAAAACGTTGTTTCTTATTTTTAAAATGTGATTTGATATCTAAATTTAAAAAGAAAAAAAAAAGGTGTAAAGCATGCGTGTATCGTTTTAATATACAATTTGTAGAATTTGCGAAATCTATCATTTTTCAGCAAATTAAGTGAATGAATGTTTCTGAGGGACCCCTTAAACTCTTGTAATGAGAGCAGGGGAAACCATCAGAGGGTGTGTCTGTGTGTGAATGTTTCTGAAGGACCCCTCCAGAAACATTCGCGCAAAGACACACTCCCTTATGTTATCTGACAAAATTTTAATTTATGTATTTATTATTTTTTTTAGCTGAAATCAAATCTCTGATACTGACTCTGGGGTTATTTGCAAAATTCTTCATTATCGCAGAATTTGTTGTTAAACTAATTAAGCACGTAATTACTTAAAACTTTTGCGCAATGTCAGATAGCATCACTTTCCCGACACAAAAAAAAAAGCGTTTTCAGACCAAATTTTCTTTTAAAATTTTTTTTGTGGAAATTTTCCGAAAAATAAAAACAAATTTAGCAGAAAAACATTTAAAGACAGCTTCAGTATCCTGGACTCCAGTTCTCATCTAAATTCTTTTACCATTTGCACACTGCATAAATTCAACTTTTAATTGATTCCGCCCAAGATTTGATTTTCTTTTTAAATGTTTTAAATTTATCGCTCACTCCAGAAATAGTCACTGCTTTTTTCTGAAGCAAGAGACTTAATTTCTTAACATTTTTAAAAATCCCTGCTAAATACGCCAGTTTTGTGAAAAAATTTTCATCACACAACCTGTCTCACAAAGCAAAGGTCATTGTTCAGAAAAGTTCTCACTTCAGTCCTCATTTCAAGAAGCCAAGTCAAGGATTTGCATTGAGAAAGTGAACTTACTGCTTTGTGAAGAAGTAATGACGTTTATAGATTTACCACGTCGTCACGCAACTTTTTGAATAGCCTTGTATTCTTACATCATGATTTGATAAAATTAGATATTTTACTATTTATTTAAAAATCAATATTAAGTAAATAATAAATAAACAATCTATTTATTTACAAAACGATTTCTACCCAATACTTACTAATACAGACGGTATGGCCCCACAAATCCACAATTTTTAGAACTTGCCACGTTTATTCCATTTTTCTTTCGAATGTCTTCGTAGAGCTCAGTTCGCGAATCGTTGTTCTATATTATCTAACTACAATCTACTCTCTATATGGTACATATGATAAGCTTTGCACACCATATATTTGCGATGTACTCTCCGTAATATATACTGAAGACGTACTTTGCAAATAATACACCTTCGATGAACTTCCGAATGAAAGGGTTTTGTTTATTTTTCTGAGGATGCCGCAATGAAATACAACTTCAAACGTTTTTCTGTATTTTCGAATCATGGTATAATAGATTGTGCAATTAATAGAGTGGTTAACGAGCTCCAAAAATTCTAGCGTCTCCACAAGATAGTACTGCACGTAGTCATAAAAATCGTATCCTAACACATCACTTACCATCGTTAAGATGCCATATGGAAGTTCTGTGATTAAAAACAATAACAAAATGATAAGAAGCATTTTGTTGATTCTTCCCCAATCAGAATCTTTTTCAGCACGGTTCGTCAAATTTCGGCGATGGGATTTAGCTCGATGTAATGCCCTTATTAATGCTAAGGTAAAGAAACATACCAAGGTACAAGGCATAATGTCCATGACTAATGCACTAGTCCAATATATGAACCTCTCCAAACTCTTGTTTTGCAGTGACAACTCGCTCCAGTAAGCCATGTATAATGTGTTATTAGTTTCGTGTTGTTGGACACTCTGGGAAAAGAACAACGGGATACAAGCGCAGACAGAAATGCAAGACACTGCTATTATGACATTCTTCGTTCGCGTGATTGTAAGATAATGGGCAGCAGATAATGGGTAGGAAATTGCAACAAATCTCCATATGGACAGCATAACCGTAAGCCATACCGCTATAGTTTCAGCAACGTTCATGACGTGAGTGCAGATTATACTAATATATGCCTCCGCTTCTGATAATGCAGCTGGCAGGATTACGTGAACTTTAATGTTGTAGATATAGTTGTATGGCATATAAAAGAGGACCCTCAACATATCCATTATTGCTAATGCAGCTAGGATGATGTTCGTTGGCGACATCATACTCTTGCGTGTGAACACCACTATATTGGCAATGTTCCCAAATATCCCGAAAATACACAAAACTAAACTTATGTAACCATGAAAGGATTTATATGTTTCACTGTAAGAAACCAAATACTCATTGCAATAAGGTATGCTGGCATTCAAATCTACGGAGTAGCATATATTATTTTCATTCAAGGATTCGTGATCTGATGAGTTGGGATTCATTGTATGTCGTCATAAAAACATAAAACTTTATGCTCATGTGCAAAACTTTATACTAGGAAACGTGATATCTCTTTATTCAAATGCGCACAATTAGTATGCATATTAGTTGTTGCGAAATTGCTTGCATTTTGTATATTTCAGGCACAATACGCACTTTATCAGAAATTAGCATTTTCTGCTGATGCAAACGTCTTGTGAACTGCTCTCAATGAGCGTTGGTTCCTTATTTACACGTAGAGCGATTTTACCGAATTTAATTAAAGTAAACGGCAACCAGAGAACTATTTTGCAGACACATACGACATTCCTGTAGAAGTTCATACTGTGGCATTTATTAATCCACGACATATTTTAGTGTCAAATTGTTAGAGGAAACCTAGAAAAAAACGAAATTTCAATTTCACAAAGGAGAATCAAAGCATATAAGTAATATTACAAAATCGAATCAGACTGATGACTTAATGTTATTTTGATTCATTTCTCGCAAGATTCGTTGCTTTGTTTGACAGTTTGTGGTCCAACGAAACAGATTTTTTTTAACCAACTCATTCCGGATTGTCTGTCATTTGCATAGTACTTTCAGTGTCCTTTTCTAATTCACACTTGGATATTTTTCTTTGTATCATAAATTGTATAGCGCGTACATATATAACATGATAATTATCTACAAGGTATGGCCATAAAATATTCGGATTACTTGTTCAAACAGTGAAATTCATTTATTTTCCAAGAATTAAATTAGTCAAAATAATCACCTTAGGTATCTGAATACTTTTTCAGAGCATATAAAGGTCCATAAAAGTAGTTTTCATGAGTGTTTGAACTGTGTCTTATCTTTTAAAAGCGTTGTTGCCCTGCGGTGGCGCAGTGTGGTAACGCGTTCTCCTATTGCGCGGCTAATCCGGGTTCGACTCCCAGCAGTGCAAAAAGAACGCTTACTCAGAGATCTCATAAAGATCGCACTGCTCACTGTAGTCCGGGGTTTGGTTCCCTAGGCCTTAAGAGGTTCGGATTCCTCGGAAAACAGTAGGTCCCGGCGCAGCATGACCACTGTAGTCTTTGAGCCGTAAAACCAAAAAACAAACAAACAAACGCTTTGTCATACTGGACTTCATGCCCTCTATGATATCAAATCTCCTATATTTCGTAGCGTTTCTTTCGCTATCTGAAGGATATCTGAAATTTGAAGAATTAAAAAAATATTTATCTGATTTAATTAAAGATAAGAAGTTTTAAGTAATGGCCTTCTTCCTAAAGTCTAAAGGTCCGCCAAACCTGGTTTTATCATCAACATTTTCCACGATTTTTTTAGCGTGCGTACTATTGAAAAATGTTTGTTCTCGACAAGTCTTCACTACAAGCCATCTTTTTTACAATCGCACATTTTAGTATCAGAATTACTTCATTTGCAATAAAGTTTAATGTTGTACCACTGCTTCATTTTGAACTATCTTTTCACGACATCACTATCAAATTCTACTATTCTCCCTTCAGTGGCTGCTTCCACTTGCTGCAACGAGTTTCAGCTGGCTTAACCTAGATCAGTGATTCCGAGCCTGGGGATCGCAAACAATTTCGGGGGGAGGGGGGAGCCGCAACTATTTTTAGTTGCAATTATTTTTGTAAAGAATTTTATACCAAATGTTTCCAACGCTTTTATATTACAACATGGCTACACACATTGCAATATTTTACTAATGGTTGTTAACTTTATATCTGTAATATACATTAGTATATATATAATTAATATAATGTGGTTAACATAATATTGATAATTAATTTAATATATATAATTAATGTAGTATAATTATAATAGGAAGTGAAAAGCTAAATCATCACCGTAGAGATCTCAAACTTATTGGGGATGGGGGCGGCAAGCACATTTTTATGTACGTTTATATATTACAGTATATGGAAAGTTACAATTTATTTCACATTATTGGGGGCTCGGGCCCCACAGGCCCATCTAACTCTACGCCTATGAGCTAAACCGTTTAGGAACAATGAGCATAAATTTTCCAGCTTGGAATCATGTACCAGCTGAAATAATACAAAACTGCTTTTCCAAATGATGAATTTAAACATCTAAAAAATAAACATCAATAAAATGAAAATGTAAAATTGTGGAGAGAAGAAACTGTAGTTCTTCGATTAAAATCGTTATGGATGTTCTTAAAAAAACTTTTATTGATTTACGTTATTCATTTTTATGTCTTGGGTAAAGGAAACACCGAAATTATAAAAGCATTGAAAAAAAAAGATTTCTCACAACAATTGAGGCGAAAAATATCGTAAATGGAATAGATCATTTTCACAATATAAATTATTGCCAATAGACTATATTAATGAATACTGCACACGAAAATTATTGTATAAGAGGGTGGAAGAACATAAATAAATATAAACAATCATAGTTCAATAGAGTGAAAATAAAAAAACTCAAGGAAAGTACATTAATTGAGAATGCAAATTTATAAGAAATGAAATATATAGAAATAGTATGGTATGTAAAGAAGTGAAACAAAGGAACAAATTACCGCAAAAATCAAGAACATCAAGAGTATGAAGTCTTGGTGTAGGCGAAATGTATTGTGAAAGGTTTGTTTAGATGGAATATTCATAGTAATTCACAATTATATATAAAATGGATTGTTTACAATTGTGTCTTCAGAAAAGTGGTTTACATCATCGGAACAAAAATTAATACAGTTTTTCTTCATTGTCATCGATCGCATCTCAAAAGACGGCGGTGGCGATATTTGTGTTTAAGAGAAAAAATTTCACAACGAACTTACTTCGTAAATGGCGAAAGGAGGAAAATGATTTCTGGAATGCGGAACACAACGTCTCGTCACACAAGGATTCTCTGTCATCTCTTCTTATGGTGATTATCGGTCTATTGAATAATTTTCTTGAAAAGGAAAGAGAGAGAGAGAGAGGGAGAGACGGAATTAGAGGAACACGTTTCCAAGGCGTTACGTCCAGATAACTATTCCATGTCGCATATTATGAAAATAGCTAGCCATTTCACGTGCAATTTTCTTCAAAACGAAACATCTGCGTCGACCATTGCCTTGAACTTTAAATGCAGGCCCATCTTTCAAACAGGCTTTTCAAATGCAGTCCATGCACCCTTATATTCAGTTTTAGTATTTGTTGTCTTCGTGATTCGTTCATTATTCGTTTTAAAGTTTGCGAAAACGAAGAAGAGTGTTATTACTAAAGCTTTATTAATAGCAGCAGGACCGAATTTCCTTGTATACATGCAAGGCATCAATCAGGATCGGATTAAGGTTTCGTGGCCCCTTGTTGTATAAATTAAATCTGTGTAATTATAGTATTACCTTGGGACTAACGAAAATGCTCGCTATAATCGCTCGCTCTCTAAATTCGTTCTGGAATTTAAAATTTCAAACTTTGAAAATAAAGTCAGTACAAGTGATATCTTTACTTAGAACATACATACAATATTTAGTTTTGAATTTGCTTAAACTTTAATGAACGCATTATATCAGTATTTAAATTTCAATTCAAAAGAAAGAAACTTACGTCAATAAACTTTCCCAAAATATCAAGCTTTATTTGCAGATGCTCAATTGTTTTTCTTTGTACTGCAGTATTTATGTTTATTTAACTTCCGTGGTAAAATACGTGGAGTTTTAAATACATAGTTATCAATATAATCTATTACCTCACTCAAGAAAGCGTTTGTTATGAACTCCTTACTGAGTGTTCTGAAAAATATTAGAGTTTTTAAAAAATCTCCGGTGTTTTTTTTCAGGAACAAGAAACTCAACTTCTCTCGTCATGAAAATCATCCCTTGTCTTCTCGAACGCTAGCTAGCGGTTTCTAGAATAATTTATTTAAGGGAAAGACACGCTTTCAACTTACGGTTTCAGTTTCATTTGTATGATATTATTACCCTTTACAGGGATAACACAATTGCCAAATATGGTCAATATACTGACCATAAATGGCAATTGCGTAACCCCTGTGATGTGTAATAATATCATCATCATATTCAACCATTATCTATCCACTGCTGGATGAAGGTCTCTCCAAATGCTTTCCACACAAGTCTATCCTGGGCCATTCGTTTCCACGTCACCCCAACCTGTTTTCTTATTTCATCCACCCATCTAGTTTGAGGACGTTTTCTAGGTCTTCGGTGGTCTCTTGGAATCCAGTTCAGAATTTCTGTTGTCCATCGTTGATCAGTTCTTCTTGCAATATGCCCAGCCCATCGCCATTTCAGTCCTTTTACTTTAACAATGATGTCCTCTACTCTAGTTTGCTCTCTCACCCAAGTGTTTCTTTTTCGATCTCTCCTAGTTATTCCAAGCATGCACCTCTCCATGCTCCTTTGCGTTGTCTGTAACTTTCGTATTGCTCCAACTGTTAGACTCCATGTCTCTGATCCATAAGAGAGGACTGGCAATACACACTGGTTGAAGACCTTTCTTTTTAGACACAAAGGCAATTTCCCCTTCAGGATAAAACTGTTTCTTCCAAATGCACTCCAGCCAAGTTTAATACGTCTGTTGAGTTCTTTCATAATGTTGCCATCCATTGAAATCAGCTGGCCAAGGTAAATATATGAATCAGCAATTTCTAGCTCAGTGTTGTCAACTTGTATTTTTGTTTCCTCTACAAAATTATTGAACATGATCTTAGTTTTTTGTAGGTTCATCTTGAGTCCAACTTCTTTACTTCTAGTTGAGAGCTCCTGTACCATGTCTTGGAGTTCTGATGGGTTCGTTGAAAAAATAACAATGTCATCAGCAAACCGCAGATGATTTAAATATTCACCATTTATTTTTATTCCCTTGTTATTCCAATTTATCAGCTGAAAAATCATCTGTAAAGCTGAAGTAAAAAGTTTTGGAGAAATGGTATCTCCCTGCCTCACCCCTTTGCCAAGTTTGATAGTTTTGGTATCTTTATGTAACCGAAATTTTGCACTTGCATTTTTATACACACGTTTCACCATGTCAATGTACACATCCTCGATGTCTGTTGATCTTAAAGAGTTGATGACTGCTGATGTTTTAATAGAGTCAAAGGCCTTCTCATAGTCAATAAATGCAACACACAATGGAAGTTCATATTCATGTGTTCTTTCAATTAATTCTCTTAATACTTGAATATGGTCCACTGTACTGAATCCACTTCGAAATCCAGCTTGTTCTCTTGGTTGAGCTGCATCTAATTTTTTCTGCAGGCGATGTGTTAGCACTTTTGTGAAGATTTTATAAATAGCAGGTAACAAGCTAATTGGTCGGTAATTTTTTAAATCCTCTTTATCACCTTTTTTATGCAAAAGAATTACTGTTGCAGAATCCCATTGGTTTGGTATGTTACCGCTGTTAAGACATTTGGTAAAGAATTTTGCAAGTATGTCTTCTACATATTCTCCAGCTTCTTTTAGGATATCTAATGTAATACCATCATCACCAGGGGCTCTTCCTTTCTTCATATTTTTTATTGCAAATGAAACTTCTTCTTTTAAGATTTTAGGAGCTGTTCCTTCGACTATTTCAATGTCTTCGTTTAATCCACTGTTACTTTCGTATAGATTTTTGTAGAATTCTTCAACTCTTCTAAGTATTTCTTCCCTATTTCTTGTTACGGTGCCATCCTCTCCTTTTAATGCAATGATGTGTTTCTTCCCAACAGATAAACTTCCTTTAACAACCCTAAGGCTCTTGTTGCTTTCAATGGCCTTCCTTACTAACTCACAATTGAATTTTCTTATATCTTCTTTCATGCTTTTGCGCAGAGTTTTACAAAGTTCTATGTACTCAATCCTGGAACTGGTATTTCGATTGTCCACCTTCATAAGTCTTCGCCTTTTCATGAGCTGTTTCGTCTTCTCAGATAATTTGCTATTGTGCTTTTTACAGGTTACACCACCAATTTCCCCAGCAGTTTCAACTATTGTCTTAACAATGTTTTCATTTGCTTCTGAGATATCACTTTCATCAATAAGTCCTTCCAGTGCAGAAAAGCGATTTTTTAATTCCAACTTGAATGCCTCGGTATTTACTTTCAGTTTCATTAGATCCACCCTCTTACTTACTTGTTTCCTAATGAGCTTCTGTCGTTCTAATTTAGTATTTAAGTGCACTTTACATCTCACCATTCGATGATCACTTCCAGTATTAAATCTGTGTAATAATATCATACATCCTTATATATGGAGAAACAGAGCGTTGTTTCCTGTCCTCGTTCGTCGACGGTCTAGGACACTCCGGGCTAAACGGAGGGACCCTGGTTCGAATCCAGGATGCGGAAAGCGTCTCTTTTTCTCCAAAAACAAAAAAAGCTGTAGTTTAGAGCTACATACACGTGGAAGGCAAAATTATATATATATATATTTGAAATAAATGACCAGTTGTTGACTTTTACAAGGTGATCTTGATAAATATGGAAGCGGAAATGTACCATTGAAGGTTAAATAACACTAGTCGAATATGTGAGAAGCTTTATGATGAACAGTGATCTGAAAAAGAAAGAAAGAAAGAGACGCCAGCGTCAGTTTCTGAAAGCCGTGCATGCAACTTATTGTCTGCAGGGGTGTAGAAAAAACGAGAAAGCGGAGCCTAAGCACTGAAATAGTAACTTCTACAGATCATAGAACTTTAAAACTATCAGATGGCATGTTAAAGATAATCCAACAAATGGGTATTCCAATGTAGAAATATACCAAAGTTTCAAGACCAAAATGAAGATTAAAATAACCTTAGAATTAAATTAACAATAGGCATCTAGGTGGGGGATGCAAACTGGAGGGTCCCCTAGACCCGTGTCTACTCGGCCTGTACGTAAATCTGGCACTATGTCAGCTATTCTTGCATAACAATCTCACCTGGTCATAATGTATACACATTTGTGTGTAGAAATTAGTAATATTAAACGGGGCATTGTGAACCCCTTCTCCTTACTATAGACTAGATAAGAATGCTCATATTCGCATTCAAATATGATCCAGATTTAAGAATGAAAACAATACAAATGGTAGACATTGGACATATAAAAACATGTGTATATATATATATATTTGGGACATAGGCGTAACTTGGGGTTAACCCCCAAGCTACGCCTATGCTCCACATATATATATATATACACATGTTTTTATGTGTCTAATTTCTACCATTTGTATTTTAAATATAGTTATAGTTAAATATAGCATAAACTGGGGGGAAAAAAATAAAAATCGCAAAATTGTATTGGGGAAAGAGTAAGATTTTGCCTGCTTTCTAAGAAAACTGGAGAAAAAATACCCCCTTACCCCCGCCAGATTACGCCCACGATATGGGGGTATGTACAAAGAAATTGGATTACTTACAAAACAGATAATATCGTATAAAAATATAAGGGTTTGGTTTACAAAATTCGAATTCATCTAAAGGGCCGCACTTTCCGCCGAAATGGTCACATAGAGGCCTTAAGGCCGCAGGTTCCCCACCCCTGGACTAGATCAACGGTTTTCTACATTTTTCATCTTACGACATATCAAAACTATTTACTAAACTTTTGCGACACATCAAAAAGTACATTTTTCGCTGATTTGATAAAAAATATAAGTAAATTACAATAAATATGTAAAAAAGGGTTCTGTAGGCTGTTGCCATTGTTTTACTCGAGAATCTTAGGGAAACGAGATCAATGACTGCGACTAAATTGCTAGGTCTAGCATATTTTAAAATTTTTCGCGACATGCCGGTTGAAAACCGCTGGACTAGATAAAACCTTTGTAAATAGCATAATATACACTAGATATGCTGTAAAAATCTGTCTGAAATTCTATTTTAATGCCAAAGAACAATTTCTGTCGTCGTATACAATTTTGTGCAAAACAAAAATTTAAGACAAATTTGTACCATAATTTATTTTGAACAAAAGAGTTTATAAAACCAAAACTACTTTCCAGAGGGTTTGACTATATTTCCTAGGGGGGGGGGGGCTCAGTTCCCCCCTGGCCCCACGCTGGCAACGGCCATGAGCCTAAAAGGCACTTTGGGAAACTACTTTTCACATATTCACTTACACTTGCACTTCACTTCACGCACTCTTAAATTTCACTCTCTCATTTTCACTCACAATTAACTTCACTCACCCTTAACTTCACCCACTCTTAACTTCACCATGTTTAATTTTATTCGTTTACACTTTGGTCAAGAAACTCTTCAAATTGTGCGTAAATACATCAAAACACACATTAAAATTATCCATTTTAAAGAACGTCTTCACTTTAATCACACTTGTAAAAAAGGAATCTTTTATCCCATTCACACTTAAAATTAAACCTCTTGTAAATTCAGCTCTTGGACACCGCATCGCACATAACACTGATATTAAATTTCATTCCGCTGGAATTTCTCTCTGTCACCGCGTACTCGCTCAGCTTTAAAATGAAATATCCTTTCTTTGGTTTAAAATAAATGAAATGAAATAAATGAATATAAAACAAAAATATTAATTTTTAGTACAAAAAATAAGAAAATTGATAGAATAAAAGAGTCAGAAAAAATTTATTTAAATGAGAAAGAAATTGAAATCGTTAAGGAAATTGATTTTTGGGGGTGGTATTGATAAAGGACTTGAATTGGAATAGGCAGATAGAAAGAGTAAAAAAGAAGATGAGTTTGGGAATAGGGATTTTAAGAAAATTGTCACGAAGAGTCCCCGGAGAAATATATGACTGGGTTTATATTATCTATTTATATACAGTCACTTGACCTAATGTAATAGAATTTCGGGAAATCTGAATAAGAAAAATACCAGAGTAATTAAATCGCTATAGATTAAATTTATAAAAATAATTGAAAAAAAAATAAAAGTTTAAAACGAATTACACTATTAATAAATGTTGTATTCTACCAACAGATAAGATATCTGATTATAGTATGCTAAAAGTAATGTTCCAAAGAATAAAATAAAATAAACATATAGAGAATATTGAATTAATAGATTATGAAAACAATTGAGCTTCCAAAAGAAAATATCAATATAGACTACCAAAAATCAGAACGGAATTTTATAAAAAGGGAATTGAATATTCGGGCATAAGGAGTTGGAATAAAATACCAAACACTCTTAAGGACATAAATAATATTAATCTATTTAGAAAAAAACTATTAGGGTATTTGCTAAGAGGTGATTTTGCGCCATTAAATTGTCAGGGCCCTCAGCCTGTTAAATCGTATGAATTTAACTGGGGACCCGTCACGATAGATTGTGGTTATTTGTATTTTTTTATATGTTTTTTGAATTGCAGTGTTATTGCATACATATGTATTTTCTAAGTAAAATGTAAAGTTGCTACAACCATTGTGACAAATAAATAAAACTTGTTTTTTTTTTTTTGTGTGTTACTTCCCTTCTAAATACTAATCTTGGTTTTCTTACCACCTTTTAATTAAATCCGTTACTCGCTTCCAAGAATCTAAAATCCAAGAACATATTCGTCTTACTCATTCACGTAATCTTAACAACCTTAGACCCTCTATTCCAAAACAGCCAAAACTCCTTGCAAAAAACTGGATACTACATCTTTCTAATAAAAATCTTACACCACTACAACAATTATACTATCCGTCGGCCTGAATTTCTCACCTGCTCCACTTAAAATTCCTACACCACAGATTCTCGCTTCTATAGAAAATGCCCTATAAAATACTCACACCGACGACCGTGTTGCAGCTGATATCCGGTGACAGGATTCCCCCGGCGTCCAAAACATCCTAATGACAACCTAACGCCTATGCAAAGGGTTGCCCTCCGGGAGCTACGGAACGACAAGGACCTTGTCATGCTGCCAGCTGATAAAGGCCGTACTACAGTCTTCTTAAATCGTCCAGACTATTTACATAAAATTTCTACACTCTTATCTGATACAAATATATACGCTCGCATCACAAAAGACCCTACAAAACAATTCAATCCAAAATGAACTCTCTCTCCTTATTCATTCCGCTGGAATTTCTCTCTGTCACCGCGTACTCGCTCAGCTTCAAAATGAAATATCCTTTCTTTGGTTTAAAATAAATAAAACGAAAATAAATGAATCTAAAAAAAATATTAATTTTTAGTACAAAAAATAAGGAAATTGATAGAATAGAAGATTCAGAAAAAATTTATTTAAATGAGAAAGAAATTGAAACCGTTAAGGAAATTGATTGTGTGTCACAGACTTCTAACAGGTACGTGAGAGCTAACAATAAATATTTACCTGATTAGAATGCCCAACTACCTAGTTGCTATATTACGTACCTCGATGCTAACAATTTCGATGGCCAAGGTATGAGTCAACATCTACCTGTTCGAGATTTCAAATGGTTGTCTGAGGAAGTTATAAAAACCTTGCAAATCGATAAGATATCTGACGATAGCGACATTGGATATATTTTAGAGGTTGATCTCCTATATCCGAAACGTTTGCGTGATACGCATAGTGATTATCCGTTGGCGCCCGAAAAATTAATTGTCGAGTATGATGACTACTCCGTTTTTAAAAGAACTTCTTAGAGGTTTAGAATTAAAAAATAGTTCAAATTGTACAAAATTGATTACCAACTTGCATGAGAAGAGTAAGTACGTTCTACATTATGGAAATTTAAAACTTTATCTTAGTTTGGGGATGGAAATTGTAAAAATTCATAGCGTTCTTTCTTTTGTTCGGGAGCCTTGGTTGAGAGATTATATTGCATTTAACACAGAAAAAAGGTCTCTGGCAAAAAATAGTTTTGAAAAAGATTTTTCAAATTATTAAATAATGCTGTTTTTGGCAGAACTATGAAAAATTTACGTAAACGCAGCAATATCCAACTCGTTAAGACTGAGAAAAAGCTGAAAAGGCTTATTGCCTCTCCCACCTTCGTTTCCTTCACAAGATTCACGAATGACCTTGTCGGTGTACAAATGAGAAAAAAAAACCTTTATTTGTCACGTCCTATATACGTAGGGTTTGCGATTTTAGACCTCAGCAAGGAATTGATGTACAATTTTCACTATAATTATATCATGGCGACATATAACTCTAGAGCTACATTGCTCTTTACTGATACCGATTCATTAACCTATGAAATTCAAACCGAAGACTTTTATCGAGATATCTCGTCTGATTTATATTATTTCGACACAGTGGATTATCCTCCGACTCACTTTTTACAGAGTAAGAAAA
>QLNU02008988.1:1343-33315 GCA_006491805.2 Dysdera silvatica
TTATACCATCATAGCATTATATACATTATACCATCATCATTATTATACACGTCATACCATCATAGCATCATATACATTATACCATCATATACATTATACCATCATATCATAATTATATACATCATATCATCGTATACATATTATACAGTAGGGCGCTAAGAACAAGTTTTGTTTTTGTTAGGTTCAGCAGAAGTCCATACAGATTGAGGATAAGAAACATAACGCTTTATTAACATAGCGTGAACGTACTACAGCATTAGCTCCGAGAGCTAGGTCATCCACATTCCATACACACATGCGTATAGTGCAGGACAGGAGAGTCCTCTCAACCCGGCGATTTACAAGCAAATGAGCGACACCGGAGAACAGGTTTCTAGTCGCATGTTACAAGGCGCAGCGCCCATGCGTCGCGCCCGTCCAGTGCATTACACTATGTAGGTAACAAGTATATAGTGAATAAAATACATCATAAAACGCAACAGTTTTTACTCCAATAACAGTGGTAAAAACATTTTTGTGGGCAGAAATTTGAACAAATTATTAAATGATTAATCCACTATAATAAGAAAATATATCTTTATGTTTGCTAATATTTGTTAACCAATTTTTTTATTTTTTTTACTTTAACGTTTTCCTTTTGTAATCTTTTTCGACAATATAATAAAAATATTGATCAAAATTTACCGTAACTGGAAAAATTCTGCCACTTGCTGAGAGAAGAAACACGAGCAAAAGAAATAATATGTAAAATATACACGAAAGAAGCAAAAATAATAGTGAGTAAAGTAAAATACAGAATAGGGAAAATATAATAAATTTGAAAACGGGGGAAAAGTGAAATCATAAAACCAAAGATTAAAAGTAGTTGTAAAATATGGTAAAAGGTAAAATTAATAGTAAATAGTAGAATAAATTACAAAAATGTAAAGAAGTCGGCAGTGTTAGTAGAAATGCTGTTATTTTATCAATCCACGTTATTCCTGACTTTCATTTAATCTATTTGTTTTACTTTTTGCTTTAATTTTGCAATTCCTTTTCAATTCCTTATATAATTTTACTTTTCCTTGTGCTTTGAAATTTATATGAAGTTTCATCTTTTTTCTTAACTTTCACGATATTAATTTTATTCCTCTCTTTTTATATTTTGCTTCTGATTGCTTTCTCTTTCATTTTTCTTGCCTTTATGAGTTTCGGCTAGAACAAATTACTTACTTTCTGGTTATGCTTCATTTGAAGTGACAAAATTGATCGATTTATTTTAAAAAATCAGAACTAATTACTAATAGCTGCCACTTAAAAATGTTAAGGTTTCAGGAGTGGGTTTATCAATAATGTAAAAAGAAACATATTTGTCCACCCTTAATGGTAAGCTCGAATAATTCAGCGGGTTATTTAGTTTAAGTCCAAAACTTGGGTAAAGATAAACTATAAAAAAATACATTATTGACAGATATTAACAACTGTATAACGTGATGAGAGACTTGTAAGATTAAAATTTTGTCAGCTGTTCTGGGGAAATATAAATTTCTGAAGGCAAAGTTCAAAATAAAATCTCGATAAATAATAAGTAGATATAGTTTTATATACCGCTAAATACTCGAAAACAGTTTTGCGTTCTAAACGTCTAACATTCTTTCTAAAAATGGTATAGTTTTGGAGAAGATATATATATATATGTATTATCATCATCATCATATTAAACCAATATCTATCCACTGCTAGATGAAGGTCTCTCCAAATGCTTTCCACACAAGTCTATCCTGAGCAATTCGCTTCCACGTCACCCCAACCTGTTTTCTTATTTCATCCACCCATCTAGTTTGAGGACGTTTTCTAGGTCTTCGGTGGTCTCTTGGAATCCAGTTCAGAATTTCTGTTGTCCATCGTTGATCAGTTCTTCTTGCAATATGCCCAGCCCATCGCCATTTCAGCCCTTTTACTTTAACAATGATGTCCTCCACTCTAGTTTGCTCTCTCACCCAAGTGTTCCTTTTTCGATCTCTCCTAGTTATTCCAAGCATGCACCTCTCCATGCTCCTTTGCGTTGTCTGTAACTTTCGTATTGCTCCAACTGTTAGACTCCATGTCTCTGATCCATAAGAGAGGACTGGCAATACACACTGGTTGAAGACCATTCTTTTTAGACACAAAGGCAACTTCCCCTTCAGGATAAAACTGTTTCTTCCAAATGCACGCCGGCCAAGTTTAATACGTCTGTTGAGTTCTTTCATAATGTTGCCATCCATTGAAATCAGTTGGACAAGGTAAATATATAAATCAGCAATTTCTAGCTGAATATTGTCAACTTGTATTTTTGTTTTCTCTACGAAATTATTGAACATGATCTTAGGTTTTTGTAGGTTCATCTTGTGTCCAATTTCTCTACTTCTATTTGAGAGCTCATGTACCATATCTTGGAGTACTGTTGGGTTCATTGAAAAAATAGCAATATTGTTAGCAAACTGTAAATGATTCAAATATTCACCATATATGTTTATTCCCTTTTTATTCCAATTTATCTGCTGAAAAATCATCTGTAAAGCTGAAGTAAAAGTTTAGGAGAAATGGTATCTCCCTGCCGAACACCTTTACCAATTTTGGTAGTTGTGGTATCTTTATGTAATCAAAATTATGAACTTGCATTTTTATGCACACATTTCACCATATCAATGTACACGTCCTCGATGTCTGTTGATCTTAAAGAGTTGACGACTGCTGACGTTCTAATATAGTCAAAGGCCTTCTCATAGTCAATAAATGCCACACACAATTGAAGTTCATATTAATGTGTTCTTTCAATTAGTTCTCTTAATACTTGAATTTGGTCTACTGTACTGAATCCATTTCGAAACTCATCTTGTTCTCTTGGTTGAGCTGCATCTATTTTTTACTGCAGGCGACGCGTTAGCACTTTTGCGAAGAGTTTATAAACAGCATGTAATAAGCTAATTGGGCAGTAATTTTTCAAATTCTCTTTATCACGTTTTTTATACAAAAGAATTACTATCTCAGAACCCCATTTGTTTGGTATGTTACGACTGTTAAGACATTTGGTAAAGAATTTTGCAAGTATGTGTTCTTCATGTTCTCCCGCTTCTTTAGGATATCTAATGAAATGCTACCATCGCCAGGGGCTCTTCCTTTTTTTCATATTTCTTTATTGCAAATGCTACTTCCTCTTTTAAGATTTTAGGAGTTGTTCCTTCGACTACCTCAGAGCCTTCGTTATTTTTTCCTTCATATAGTTTTCTATAGAATTCTTCAACTCATGTAAGTATTTCTTCCCTATTTCTTGTTGCGGTGATATCCTCTCCTTTTAATACAATGATGTGTTTCTTTCCAACAGACAAACGTCCTTTAACAACCCTAAGGCTTTTGGTGATTTCAATGGCCTTCCTTACTAACTCACAATTGAATTTTCTTATGTCTTCTTTCATATATATATTAAAATGTATTAGATTATTTTTATAAAAATATTTGAATATATTAAATGTATACATATGTATACAAGCTAAAATATATGCAAAACATTTACCCAAAGCTATGCCCCAATCTGCACAAAGACCTCATATCCTGAGTACAGATAGGATCCTGGGTTTAAACTAGTTTTACTATACCTACTATCACCACAATGATGTCAAAATGTGAACCAGATTACAGTCCCGGTTATTATCACTAATAACCAAAACTACAAATCAAATATTTTATGAGAAAACCACACCTCACAAATGACATAATCCATGTGCTTTATATATGACACTCAATCACCACTATAACATCGCCATTTTTGAATAACTAACCTTGTTAACTTCAAATTTACCATGGCAAATAAACTGGAAAAACTAAGATATTGTAGTGTCATCTATCAGAAAACTTGTACCCATTTAAAATCTTTCTGATTTTATTTATAGGATATTCTACTTTCTTAAGTTCAAGAATTAATTTATTAATTCTAAGGTCCATGGCACATTTGTTGAACAAAATAAATTTATTCTTTTTAGGTAACCACATAATATATTATTGAAGACTGTGTATGAAAGCATTGAAGGGTAAAGTTGAAAATTAACAGTTTAATACTGATTTCATATAATAATAAGATAATATTGAATTTTTGTTTTAGAAAATTCATCAGTAATCAAGCTTCCATTGTAAACTTCAATATTCAGGTCTAGAAACTGTGCATGTGTATCATAATCATTTGTCTGCACAATTTTTAAGTTATTGGGATAAAATTCCAATTTTTGGGGTATTTGATTATCCTCTATTACATGCAGACAATCATCAGTATATATCTAAATTTCAGTAATTCACAACTGTTCGTTTTAATGTATTGTTTTTCATAGAAATCCAAATACATGTTAGTAATAATTGAAGAGCATTTTTCCCATTGTGAAATGCCATTAAATTGTTTGCAAATCTTATCGTCAATTTTAATAAAATTTTCATTAAGAATTAAATCCAGTAGTCTATCAAATTCAATTTTTTCGAACTTATTTCTTACACCACATTCATAAAATATTTTTTTCATGACAATACTTACATCGTTTATGTTCGAAGTGTTGAAGAGATTTTTAAAATTATATGAAAAAATGCTTTTTACATTCTTACATTCATTATTACAGTCTCTCAACTTTTTGATTACTTCAACACTGTTATTAATAATAATAGTGTTTTTGCTTGTGTATTCACTAAACATTTTGTTTAGGTATTTTGAAACACATTAAATTAGGACGTTTTAACAATATATTGGTACTACATGTTATGGTTCTAAATTTAACAGGAGTTTTATGCATTTTTGGTATAAGAAAAAGATGCGCAAATTTGCTGAAGTTGTTATCAATTTTAAATAATTTGCACTAAGCATTTATTGTTTTTCTTTTAACCTTTTCAGGTTCATTTGTAGCTTTAAATTCATTTGAATTTTCCAAAGCATTATTTAACTCTTCATAATAGAATTTTTTGCAGATTACTGCAAAGTTGCTACTAGCTTTGTCCATTTATATGTTCAAAATACTTTGTGTTTTCTCTGCATAATCTCCTGAAAAGCTTGTAATAAAGCTATATATATAGATACAAAGCCCAACCACCATGGCAAGTGAGACTGGAGAAAAGAATAGAAGAGCTCCGCAGCAGCATAGGGCGAATAACCCAGTACATGCAGGGAAATAGGAGTAAGAAATTAGTGAGGAAAGTGAAGATGGCCCTTAAGAGAAATAGGATTCATACAAGACACGAAGAGCCCAATAAACACATCAGCGAATATCTGGATACCCTCAAACAAAAACTGGGTGTATACGCCAGAAGACTCCGAAGATACAAAGACTGTACCAACAGAAAACAACAGAACATGCAATTCCAAGCAAACCAGAAGGCCTTCTACAGGAAGCTCCAAGAGACATCAGCGAGCCAAGACAAGTACGAAGCCCCAAAGCCAGCAGTAATAGAGACCTTCTGGAAGACACTATGGTCCAATGAAGTACAGCACAAAAGCGCCCCCTGGATTCAGCAAGAAATGGAGGCTACGAGAGGAATAGAGGAGATGGAGTATACGGGCATCACGATAGAGGAACTCCAGCAGGTAATCCAACGTACGCACAACTGGAAAGCCCCGGGTATTGACGGCATACACAACTTCTGGTACAAGAAATTTACCAGCGCCCATGGCCCATTAGCCAAGGAACTTACGGCGATAATTGAAGACCCCAGCAAAATGCCTGAATTCCTCTGCAAGGGAATAACTTACCTCCTACCGAAGGACCAGGATACCAGTAACCCAGCGAAATACCGACCCATTACGTGCCTTAACACCCTGTATAAGATACTCACGGGGTGCATCTCTGAAAAAATAAGCCGGCACAGCGAAAGCAACAACTTAATGGCGGAAGAACAAAAGGGATGCCAGAAAGGGACTCTGGGATGTAAAGAGCAGCTTACCATCGACTCAGTTATCCTGGAACAAGCAAGAAAACAAAAGCGAAAACTCAACACCGCATACATAGACTACAAGAAGGCTTTCGACTCTGTTCCGCACTCGTGGCTCCTTGAAATACTCAGCATATACAAAGTGCATCCCTCAATCATCCGATTCCTACAGAGCAGCATGAAACAATGGAGAACCAGGTTACAGCTAAACACGCCAGACAGTAAAATAGAATCGGCCGAGATCCCCATCCGGCGCGGAATCTTTCAAGGAGACGCACTAAGCCCCCAGTGGTTCTGCTTGGCGTTAAACCCCTTGTCAAGGATGCTGAACACAAGTAAATACGGATACATGCTGAAGAAAGACAAGAGAAACCTACATAAAGTCTCCCACCTCATGTACGTAGATGACATCAAGCTATACGCGCCAACAATCACCCAACTCCGACAACTCATCAGTATAACAGAGACATTCTCCAAGGACATAGGAATGGAATTCGGCCTCGATAAGTGCAAAATACAGAAGAATAGCAAAGAAGATTTACCAGGCATCGAACTCGAAGACGGGAGACTACTGAAGACCTTGGACGAGGGCGAAACCTACAAATACCTAGGGATAATGCAAAAACGGCAGCAGGAGCACAAGAAAGTCAAGGTCCAGCTCACGCAAGCATTCCAAGAAAGACTTAGAAGCATTGTGAAGACGAAACTGAGCGGGAAGAACACCACGCAAGCAATTAACGCATATGCGGTACCAGTGCTCACCTACTCCTTCGGGATCATCAAATGGTCCAACACTGAACTAGAACAACTCCAGCGGAAAATGAGAACCATCCAGAGAAGAGCCGGACAACTACACCCTGCAACGGCAATTGAACGGCAAACACTACCCCGGGAAGAAGGAGGACGCGGACAAGCGGACCTCAAAGACTTACATGACAAGCAGATCCAGAGCATGAGGCAATACTTCCAGTTGAAGAGTCCCCGATCGCCACTCATCCAAGCCATAATACAAGCAGATGCAAATTACACGCCACTAAACCTGTGTAGTACCGAAGAGCGTGTCCTGGAAACAGCCAACGAACAGAAACTAAGAACTTGGGCCGGAAAACCATTACATGGCAGGCACTACAATGACCTGCAACAACCACACGTTGACAAAAAGGCATCAAATTCTTGGCTGGCCAAAGGCACTCTCCAGCCAGAGACAGAAGGATTCATGCTAGCCATCCAAGACCAAGTGATCGCAACAAGGAACAATCAGAAATTCATCCAGAGAAAAGACATAGAAAGCGACAAATGCAGACACTGTCATGCGGCATCGGAGACAATCCAACACGTGATGGCAGGATGCAAGATCCTTGCGCAGTCAGACTACAAACATAGACACGATCAAGTAGCGAAAATAGTCCACCAGAAATTGGCAGCGAATGCTGGCTTTCTGACAGAAAAATGCCCGTACTACAAATATGAGCCAGAGACCGTGCATGAGAACGAAACACACAAGCTTTACTGGGATAGAGCAATCATAACAGACAAGACAGTCCCACATAACCGTCCTGACATAACCCTCGTCGATAAATCGAATAAGACCACGTACTTAATCGACATAGCAGTACCCAACACCAATAACATACAGACAACCTACACAACGAAAATCACCAAGTACCAAGATCTCAGACATGAAGTACGAGATATATGGGGTATGGAAAAGATCCTCATCATCCCGTTAGTCATCTCAGCAACAGGGATAGTACCAAAAACGCTTGCGACGAATTTGGAGATACTCAACATTGACCCAAACACCTACATTGAAATACAAAAAGCCACAATCCTAAACACGTGTCACATTGTCAGGAAGTTTCTAGACATGGCACATTAAGAAGTGATGTAAAAAGAGGCTTGGGAACATGGCGCTCTGCCCGTCCCAAAGCCTGTTTCCGCCAAGAATGGGCGAGGAAAACTTTTATATATATATATATATGGCCTGCAAAAGGGTTGCTGGTATCTAACTGGAAGGAGACCCACACGCTGAACGTATGTGACGATGTGTGGAACCGGCCAGGCCAGTAACCTAGTGTCCTACCCCGCCTTCAAGTGGTGCAGGCTGAGCTTTCTATTTATGTGGCAAATTAATATTTGCTACACGGATAGAAAGGCGGAAGGGGAGGGCTAATTCACCAACCCGTCTAGCCAGCGTGGTGAAATTATGGCTAATTCCTCCATTATGTTGACACACCAGAAACCATGGCCCCTAGTCTCCAGGTGCTGGAGTGCTCCTGATCAAGGCAGCGGTCAGTGTGGCATGAAAGCAGGGGGTGCTAAGAATCACTGGAATGGCCCAGGCTGCCGTTTGTTATTGACCTTGGCTACGTTTAATGGACGATCCCTTGCTTCTGAAGCAAAACTTCAGGAATTGGAAGAGGAACTAGACAAGATCAAATGGGACATTGTAGGACTCAGTGAAGTTAGAAGAAAAGGTGAAGAGTTGGTGGAACTTAAAAGTGGACATTTGTTTTATTATAGAGGAACGGAAACTGGAAGAACAAGTGGTGTTGGCTTCTTAATCAACAAAAGAATTAAAGACTGTCTTCTGGAAGTTGAAAGTACATCAGATCGAGCAGCGAGGCTTGTTGTTCAACTAACCCAGCGATACCAACTTCAAATAGTACAGGTATATGCACCAACATCAAGCCATACCGACGAAGAGGTTGAAGAATTTTATGAAGAAATCAAAGAGTTACACACCAAAGGGAAACAACATATCAAGCTCATCATGGGGGATTTCAATGCAAGAATTGGACAACAGGAACAAGGAGAGACATCGGTTGGTAAATACGGATATGGGGAAAGGAATGAACGTGGCGATCAACTCATCGAATTTGCAGAAGCTGAAAACCTTAGCATCATGAATTCATTTTTTAAGAAGAAACCGCAAAGAAAATGGACATGGAAACACCCAAATGGGGGAACTAGTGAAATTGACTATATCCTGGCAAACAAGAAATCAATTATTGAAGATTGCAGCGTACTGAACAGATTTAATACTGGAAGTGATCATCGAATGGTGAGATGTAAAGTGCACTTAAATACTAAATTAGAACGACAGAAGCTCATTAGGAAACAAGTAAGTAAGAGGGTGGATTTAATGAAACTGAAAGTAAATACCGAGGCATTCAAGTTGGAATTAAAAAATCGCTTTTCTGCACTGGAAGGACTTATTGAAGAAATTGATATCTCAGAAGCAAATGAAAACATTGTTAAGACAATAGTTGAAACTGCTGGGGAAATTGGTGGTGTAACCTGTAAAAAGCACAATAGCAAATTATCTGAGAAGACGAAACAGCTCATGAAAAGGCGAAGAGATATGAAGGTGGACAATCGAAATACCAGTTCCAGGATTGAGTACATAGAACTTTGTAAAACTCTGCGCAAAAGCATGAAAGAAGACATAAGAAAATTCAACTGTGAGCTAGTAAGGAAAGCCATTGAAAATAACAAGAGCCTTAGGGTTGTTAAAGGAAGTTTATCTGTTGGGAAGAAACACATCATTGCATTAAAAGGAGAGGATGGCACCGTAACAAGAAATAGGGAAGAAATACTTAGAAGAGTTGAAGAATTCTACAAAAAACTATATGAAAGTAACAGTGGATTAAACGAAGACATTGAAATAGTCGAAGGAACAGCTCCTAAAATCTTAAAAGAAGAAGTTTCATTTGCAATAAAAAATATGAAGAAAGGAAGAGCCCCTGGTGATGATGGTATTACATTAGATATCCTAAAAGAAGCTGGAGAATATGTAGAAGACATACTTGCAAAATTCTTTACCAAATGTCTTAACAGCGGTAACATACCAAACCAATGGGATTCTGCAACAGTAATTCTTTTGCATAAAAAAGGTGATAAAGAGGATTTGAAAAATTACCGACCAATTAGCTTGTTACCTGCTATTTATAAAATCTTCACAAAAGTTCTAACACATCGCCTGCAGAAAAAATTAGATGCAGCTCAACCAAGAGAACAAGCTGGATTTCGAAGTGGATTCAGTACAGTGGACCATATTCAAGTATTAAGAGAATTAATTGAAAGAACACATGAATATGAACTTCCATTGTGTGTTGCATTTATTGACTATGAGAAGGCCTTTGACTCTATAAAAACATCAGCAGTCATCAACTCTTTAAGATCAACAGACATTGAGGATGTGTACATTGACATGGTGAAACGTGTGTATAAAAATGCAAGTGCAAAATTTCGGTTACATAAAGATACCAAAACTATCAAACTTGGCAAAGGGGTGAGGCAGGGAGATACCATTTCTCCAAAACTTTTTACTTCTGCTTTACAGATGATTTTTCAGCTGATAAATTGGAATAACAAGGGAATAAAAATAAATGGTGAATATTTAAATCATCTGCGGTTTGCTGATGACATTGTTATTTTTTCAACGAACCCATTAGAACTCCAAGACATGGTACAGGAGCTCTCAACTAGAAGTAAAGAAGTTGGACTCAAGATGAACCTACAAAAAACTAAGATCATGTTCAATAATTTTGTAGAGGAAACAAAAATACAAGTTGACAACATTGAGCTAGAAATTGCTGATTCATATATTTACCTTGGCCAGCTGATTTCAATGGATGGCAACATTATGAAAGAACTCAACAGACGTATTAAACTTGGCTGGAGTGCATTTGGAAGAAACAGTTTTATCCTGAAGGGGAAATTGCCTTTGTGTCTAAAAAGAAAGGTCTTCAACCAGTGTGTATTGCCAGTCCTCTCTTATGGATCAGAGACATGGAGTCTAACAGTTGGAGCAATACGAAAGTTACAGACAACGCAAAGGAGCATGGAGAGGTGCATGCTTGGAATAACTAGGAGAGATCGAAAAAGAAACACTTGGGTGAGAGAGCAAACTAGAGTAGAGGACATCATTGTTAAAGTAAAAGGGCTGAAATGGCGATGGGCTGGGCATATTGCAAGAAGAACTGATCAACGATGGACAACAGAAATTCTGAACTGGATTCCAAGAGACCACCGAAGACCTAGAAAACGTCCTCAAACTAGATGGGTGGATGAAATAAGAAAACAGGTTGGGGTGACGTGGAAACGAATGGCCCAGGATAGACTTGTGTGGAAAGCATTTGGAGAGACCTTCATCCAGCAGTGGATAGATAATGGTTGAATATGATGATGATGATGATGATATATATATATATATATATATATAGTATGTGTATTATTTCTTGTGATCTACTCTCCATCGGCAGCTTTTAATATAATTGAATACTCTTGGTATTAACTGCCTAAACTGAATTCCTTCTACCATGATAGAAACACGACTAGTTAATACAACCATCAGATCAAAGGGAGTTCTAAAATTAGTCCCAGGTTGCATTGATAAAGCCAAATGCTCTGAGGTGGTAGAAAATCTGATTTTCGTTAGATATGTGCCAGTAATCAGTTACTCAATCCACATTCGACGTAGGATCAAATTGAGCTAAAGTTTTGGCTACAAATTTATTGGTGCAATATATATATAAAATGCAAAAAATAAAATATATAAGAAAGGAAATAAGATAAAATACACGTAATTGATTTATGAAAGCACAGAACGACAAAAATTTTTGTGACGTTGTTAAAAAGCTAATATAAATGTTAATAATCCTCGTATTTTTTTTAATTTTGTGTTTAGTTATGAAGCACTGCAATTAGTTTATGAAGGAAATTAAATTTTGCCGTCTACATTTGTAAATTAAACGGCAGCTTTTGACCCGTATGTTACAAACTGTCGCCCCTTTTACGAAAATTAATTTGTATATGTGAAAAATATATATATACATATATAATAGTGTTGTGTCTTCTATAAGAAATTTACCAGTGATGCATTCCAATATTTTAAACAGAACACATGTCTATTAGTCACCGTTTCATGACGTAGGGTTCTGACGCAAAGCGTATAGCTTCAAAACTCTTCTAGATTTTGTAATTTTCGGATGTTGAGTTCAATTTTAAAGGCAATGAAAACAGCTAAAGTAAATACGCGTAATGAGTTTATTACAGTTGGAATTTCCGTTGGAACTTCCGTTCATTTTATTTTATATTTGATCTGAAGATTTAAAAAATATCCTTATTAACTAAAAACTATGATATTATTTTTTTAGTTATAAATTTTAAGGAAAATAAAAGAAGATAAAAGGGGCCCCTTTTCCCTGCCCCCCCCCGCTTTGCGGAGATTAACAGTAAGCCAATGGTCAACGGTTAGAAGATAGCTCATATTTAAGAGAAATATACTTTCTTTTTCAACTGATACTTTTGAAATATTTGTTTCAGTTGCAAGGTTTTTATCTGTAGTTTCAGAACACTCTTGAATTATTTGCTGCTCTATGCCCGTTGATGTCGTAGAAACTTGGTTTTCTCAAGTTTCAGTTGAAAAATAAGAAAATACTTTTAGCAATATTTGGGCCGTATCTTTTATCTCTTTCCTTTTTTTCTTTTTTCAGCCCCACTGATGCACATTCTTTTCCTTGAAAACGACATATTTACAATATTTGCGCAATGGATTTTCAGTCTATGAAAATACCTTAAATCCGTTGTCCTATCTTCCTTTTAAAGATAGGTGGTGTTGTGCCTTTAAATAAAAGTTAAAGCCCTTAAACCAAATTAAATTAATTAAGATTCAATATTATTAAATATTTCGTCTTCCCAATGTATTTAAATATATAATAGCAGCTAGCTTGAAAGTCTTGTACGCGCGCTCAATATGTAATAACAATGGCATTCAACTTACGACGTATATGGTCCATATGGATCTATAAATGATTTCATTGACTCCCGTAACATCTCTTCCCATTAGTTAAAATCCTAATAGTCCCATTGGACAAAGTTTCGGATGTATCAAAACTATAAATGAAAAACATACAGCAAACTCAAGGAGAATGCCCTTAAATCTGGTCTGGAACTGACTGTAAGCGCGGCCGGGCATAGCTCGAAATGACCTCTTACGTTATTAAATGAAATATCTATAATATCTTTTAATTTACGTGAATAAATTGTTGGTATTTAAAAAGTGCATATTCTTCTCAACTTAACAATGGATACCACGAATCTTATCAACATGAAGTTATTTATGATGGTGGACAGCCAACAAAAATGTAAGTACTTTACATTTATATTCCGCTCAAGGAACTGTTTAAGTGGGAATGAAAGAACCCACCTATCTTTAAAGGGAAGATAGGACAGGTGGGTTTTTTCATTCCCACTTAAACAGTTCCTTGAGCGGAAATTAAATGTAAAGTACTTACATTTTTGTTGGATGTACAGCATCGTAAATAACTACATGTTGATAAGATTCATGGTATCCATTGTAAGTTGAGAAGAATATGCGCTTTTTAAACACCAACAATTTATTCACGTAAATTAAAGGTATTACAGATATTTCTTTTTAACACGTAAGAGGTCATTTTGAGCCATGCCCGACCACGCTTACATTCGGTTCCAGACAAGATTCAAAGGCATTCTCCTTGAGTTTGCTGTATGTTTCTCATTTATAGTTTTGATACATCCGAAACTTTATCCAATGGGACTATTGGAATTTTAACCAATGGGAAGAGATGTTACGGGAGCCAATGAAATCTTTTATAGATCCATATGGATCATGTACGTCATAAGTTCAATGCCCTGGTTATTACATATTGAGCGCGTGTACAAGACTTTCAAGCTAGCTGCTATTATATATTTAAATACATTGGAAAAACGAAATATTTAATAATATTGAATCTTAATTTAATTTGGTTTAAGGGCTTCAACTTTTATTTAAAGGCATAACATCCGTAAAATAAAATTGTTGGTCTTTTCTCAAGCCATATAATAATAAACCAATATTTCTTACTCTAGAGTATAAACACAACTTTTTCTTTATACTTTTATAAAAATTAGCGGCAGTACGAATAACATTTCAAGGCTATCCGGTATCCACTAGTTTCTAACTCTGTGTGTGATCTGAAAAGATTTTCTCATGTCCTCAAAGGAATGTGAAGGTTTTCATGTGATCTATGAAAAGTTTATTTTTCTGTTGAGAAGAACTTTTCAGAGTGCAGTTTGTAAAAGTTTGCAAAAGAATACAAGGCTTTTTCACCTGCAGTCAACCAAACGAAAAAAGGGGAAATGAGCTATGTAAAGGGATTTATAAAAACATTTACAGAATCGATTCTTGAACGCTGAATATCTGTAAAGGAGATAGAAAGGAAGGCGGTAGGGAGAGGTCTGGCATGAATCAAAGGACGTTTATACGCAACACATTATACCGAAACGCTTGTTGCTACATTTCAAAACCTTTTATCGTTTCTTGTGTGGTGCATAGGCGTAGCCAGGGGCGTGTTTTGGGGGGTTGTAATGTAACCCCGTTGCAATGAAATTTTGTATATTTAACATAGGAATATATGAGTTGTAGCTCTGTAACCCCTCCCATTAAGCCTAACCCCCCCTAGAGAAATTTCTGCCTACGTCACTGGTGTTGTGTCTTCTATAAGAAATTAACCATCGACACATTCCAATATTTTAAACAGAACACATGTCTATTAGTCGCCGTTTGATAAGGCAAGGTTCTGTCTCAAAACGTATAATATAACTTCAAGATTTACTATCAAGGTATTTATCGTTAAGGTATACTATCATGGTATTTATCTTCAAGGTATACTATCAAGGTATTGATCTTCAACGTATACCATCAAGGTATTTATCTTCAAAGTATACTATCAAGGTATTTATCTTCAAGGTATACTATCAAGGTATTTATCTTCAAGGTATACTATCAAGGTATTTATCTTCAAGGTATACTATCAAGGTATTTATCTTCAAGGTATACTATCAAGGTATTTATCTTCAAGGTATACTATAAGACCAAGATCTAGATTTTATAATTTTCGGATGTTGAATTCAGTTTTAAAGGCAATGAAAACAGCAAAAGTAAATACGCGCAAAGTTTGCCACAGTTGGAAACCGTTCATTTTATTTTATATTTTACCTAAAGATTAAAAAGTATTCTTTAGTAACTAAAAAACAATATTATAATTATTATTTTACTCTATAAGCAATTTTATGAAAATAAACGAAGGAAAAGCCCCACCCCCATTTTGTAGGGGTTATCAGTACGTCACTGTGTCAAAAATAATTTGTATTATTCTGTTTACAATTAAAGTTTTAATTTTCTTCATTTTAGCACATATCTCAAATTTTTGCGAATGTAAAACAATTATGCGAAGGTATGATTTGATGAACATCTTTGGGAAAAACCTTCGCCGCTCTTCCACGATAATTAGGCGACTATATAGCCCCATCGGCCCCTGCCCGTGAACGCCTATGCTTGATATATATTGAGGAAGGCTACATTAAGTTATAAACCTTATCATAGCTGCTATAAAAATTTATATAAATATACATAAGTGATATGACTCGTCACTAGAAACAAATAAAATACTTAGACGTAACGTCGACAGTTTTAATGAACTTCAGCTTGGCAACAGATTCATTATGATTTATTTCATTTTAGAGATAATGATGAATAGATTTGTTTTATATGAAAAGATGAGATATGCACCACTGAATAAAACCTTTAATACGAAATAGGCATAAGCACATTTCGATATGAGTTGGAACGACATTTTACAATTACTTCGGTGGAGAAAAAGGTCCCATCTTCTTTAGAAATTTGTTCAAAATGAATTTGGGCAAATTTCTTGTTGTGCCATAATTTCCATAATCCATGGTTAAGGACGAAATAAAATAAAATCGTGTCCGTTACACCGTTACCCCGTAACATGACGTAACGGGGTAACCGTTTCTGTTACCCCGTTACGCCATGCTACTGACTGTCGCTCATTCAGAAAGCTGGTCTCGACTGATGTACAAATCGCAGTCGAAAGTACTGCCCATTTTCCGAGAATAACCAGTTTGTTTGTTTGGCTTTTTTATGGCGCAAGAGCATCTGGGCTATACTGCGCCAAAATAACCAGTTCATAATGGATACGCTTTATAAACGGTCGCAGGAAGAGGTATGGCAGGTCATCTGTAGCTTAGTGGTTAGAGTACTCTTCCGACAAAGAAGAGACATGGGATCGTGCTCTACCAGATTCCCGAAAATTCTCTTTTTCTGCGAGTTGTTGCACCTTATAGCGTTTGTTGACGTGTTTCATATCTGCTTTTCTTTTGAAATTCGAAAGAAAATTTCTGCGTGGCTCACAAACAGAAGAAATTCGAAGAAAGTGGCTAATTGAGATGGATATGATCTATTAAGTCAGTTTCACATTGGAATCAAATTAATCGAATTTATTGTGGTAAAAGATGAAGAATAAATTTAACGGTGCCGGATCCCAATGGATATTTTTTGCTTTGGTCTTTTAATTGTTCGTGGAAGGTACGGATAGTTAAATTCTTATACCCAGGAGAATAGCCAAATGCATTTAAGATTTCTTTTATTTGTCTCAAGACTGTTTTTCTATCTCCTATCTTTGTCCCTTGAGTTCATTGTGGTACGAAAGGGACGTTCTTTCCTGAGATTTTTTAAATTATGATAAAATGGTCAGGTGCTGTATCACGAAATGGATCTTTTCCGACTGTAATTATATCATTCTAATGTCAGAAGTAATTATGCTTTTACTAAGTAAATATTTTCAGATGATAGTGAGATTACAAATTAATTTACACTGTAAATAAACATCTAAAATTTGAAAACAACACCATCGGAGAGTCACGTGAACGTTATGACATGCTTAGCAAGTGCCAAAGGGTAGAAATCCGAAGTATATTTATGCTGTGGAAATTATTATAACAATCTTAGGGAAGACTAAATAAAGGATATTATATTAACGAGTGTAGCGATAGGAAGAAAACTATGGGCCGTATTGGCCACCAATTTCTTAGTCAGAGAAGTTACTAAAAGATATATATATATTAATATAATTAACATAATTTGAAAAGTAATTAAAAATATAGTACAAAAGGAGAGGAAACATATAAAAAGTATATCTTAAAATCCTTATTAAGTTAATCACCTTACTGATAATTATTTTTCTTCTTCGTTTTAGCTTAGTAATTTAATAATCCTCCTAATTTTATTTCAGTCTTCATGTTTTGTTATTGAACTTCCATTTTCTCCTCAAATTAGTATCTCCTTCTTTACAATAGCAAATCCAAATGGAATACATAATATTATTATTATTATTAATAAAAATTGTGTTAAAAATTATTATCATTATTTATTTTATTCCTACTAATGGCAAAATCCCATTAGCTTATATGTGATTTTTATTACTATATTATTTCAATAATAATGTAATTAAAATCACAAAAATTTTAATGCTCGTGATTAAAAATTTTCACCAATTTGAAACCCACGTAAAATCTACCTTGAAAAAGTAAAGATTTCTCCAAAAATGCAGGTAATTCCTCCTCTCCCCCGGCTTTTAAAGCAGCAGTCTTCTTATTTCAAATATATTTCGTAATCTTTCTTAAATTTCTACAAAGTTGCAATTTTTTGGAAGATGTGCTCCTACATTTCAAGACCGGCGGGAGTAATCTCAAAATCCGCCTTGCGTAAATATCCTTAAGACCTAAAAATCCTGCGTCGTTAGATATATGAAAAGTGCTTTTTTTTTTAAATTCATCTTTATATCTGAAGTTTTTCCATTTCTTTAAAGCAGATAATTTTTTCTTTCTTCCTTTTAAAGATTTATTGCATGATGTTTCGAAACTCAACTAGGAATAGATGTTTTAACCGTAAAATGATTAACTATTGTCATT
Source organism: Dysdera silvatica (assembly GCA_006491805.2). Taxonomy (NCBI): domain Eukaryota; kingdom Metazoa; phylum Arthropoda; class Arachnida; order Araneae; family Dysderidae; genus Dysdera; species Dysdera silvatica. The sequence continues at coordinate 19,062 of QLNU02008988.1, forward strand.
TCATAATTCCAGATTTAAAGTGGTGTATAATTCCGATTAGCGTACATAAATGGGAGAGTGATAAGCGAAATTTCGGTTAATCCGAAAATTCAAATTTAAAAATAGATTACGAACTTAAAATATGATATACATATTATCAAGGGAACCAGAAGTTAATTAAACGCTGATAAATATTGAAAATCCAGTGATTAGAAAAGAATAATCCATTTAAATAAAGATGCCGTGAACTTTGGTTAGTTTGGTAAATTAATTAAAATATAAACTGACATCCTTTTCTAATAGATTGAAATTTCGGACAAAACGCCTTGTTGAAGGCAGATCTACAAGCACTCAAAAAGTCTTTCAGGGTCATAGGTTATTTTGTTTTCTCTTGTTAACTTTAACCTAATAAGGAGAAAATGCCCATTGAATGAACACTGTTCATCACATCTAAGTTAACACTGGTCTATGAACTTCCTTGGTTTTTAACATTGTAGTTCGGAATTTTGTTTAAGAAAAGGTTTCCTTTTATCCAAATATTTAATCTCACATGTCAGCTCTCAATTTTTGTTTACTGTTATTAAAACAGTTTAAGTATTAATGAACATATACCCTGATAAGTAAAGACATTAAAACCGTATATATAATATGCAGTACATCGTCTCCTCGCTGCCAAATTAGCTCTCACCAAACGAGGGTAAGATTCAACGAAATACTGATAGGCTCTCCATATTTGCTACTAAGACCAAAACAGTATATTCTCCAATTCCCGTAAATTTCATGATTCAACTGACGCTGTAGGTAACTACTTCTCCAAGTAAAAATAAAAATGTTGGGTTGGATTGATGTTCGGTGAATTTGGTGGCCATGTGACGGTGGAGGGGGAATTCCGCTCCTTGCGCACTTGGAGCACCATTCTTTAACCTGCTTTGCATTTTTATATGGAGCATCATCTTGTTGAAGGACACGATCTCCACCAGGGCATACAATTGCCACAAAGGGGCTCACTCCGTCAAACACGATGTTCAGTTACACGTCAATTGCCAAAGTTCGTTCTATAGGGATAATGAGACCACGTTACAAGAAAATATTACACAGGCCTGTCAGCATCACTGTCTCAGAGGCAGGGATGGACACAGATTCACATTGTATGGGGACAAGGACAGAATTTGCCATGGTCTTGGAATAACACCCTTCATTTTTCATGAAAGTTGGAATTTTTTACAGTGAAAAAATATATTTTTGGGGTGGTTAATAGCGCCCAGTGACGTCTCATGTATCTGCGTTTGCTCAGAGATGATATTTTAATATAATGGTTTGGCCTATGTCGAAATCAGACAAATATTTTACTGTTCATACGTTGAGAAGAAACGGAATCATAACTGAGAGAGATCTGATTCAGAATACTTGTCGCAATCTTGGTATGCGTTACCTGTAGTCACGCTAATTCGTCCAATGCAGAAGTGGTTTTAATGTTTTAGTTGATCATATGTATGTATCAGTAGTTAGTTGTATATGTATATATAGTTATTGGTATATATAGTTAGTATATATATAGTTATTAGTATTTATAGTTATTATATATAGTTATTATATATATAGTTATTATATTTGCAGTTATTATATATATAGTTATTAGTATTTGCAGTTATTATATATATAGTTATTAGTATTTATATTATTAGTATATATAGTTAGTATATATAGTTACAGTATTTATAGTTAGTATTTATAGTTAGTATATATATAGTTATTAGTATTTATATAGTTATATATAGTTATTAGTATTTTTATAGTTATATATATAGTTTATTAGTATTTATAGTTATATATATAGTTATTAGTATTTATAGTTATATATATAGTTATTAGTATTTATATATATATATAGTTATTAGTATTTATAGTTATTAGTATTTATAGTTATATAGTTATTAGCATTTATAGTTATTATATATATAGTTATTAGTATTTATAGTTATATATATATATAGTTGCTATATATAGTTATTAGTATTTACAGTTAGTATATATAGTTATTATATATATATAGTTATTATATATATAGTTATTATATATATGTTATTATATATATAGTTATTAGTATTTATAGTTATATAGTTATTAGTATTTATAGTTATATGAAGTTATTAGTATTATATAGTTATTAGTATTTATAGTTATTAGTATTTATAGTTATTAGTATTTATAGTTATTATATAGTTATTAGTATTTATAGTTATTATATAGTTATTAGTATTTATAGTTATTATATAGTTATTAGTATTTATAGTTATTATATAGTTATTAGTATTTATAGTTATTAGTATTTATAGCTAGTATTTGCAGTTAGTGTTTATATATTTTTGTTAGTATTTATAGTTATTATATAGTTATTAGTATTTATAGTTATTATATATAGTTATTAGTATTTATAGTTATTATATAGTTATTAGTATTTATAGTTATTATATAGTTATTAGTATTTATAGTTATTTATATAGTTATTAGTATTTATAGTTATATTTATATGTGTTAGTTGTATACATAAGTGTATTTTGAAATCGCATAACCCAGATGTATTTCTTCATATTGTTAAATTTCTAAACTGCATTTAATAAAAGTTCAATACAGTCGGCCTGCTTACGTGAACGCTATGGTGACAGAACATGTGTTTGTGATTTGTTAGTTAATGCAGAGGTCTTCAACCTGCGGGTCTGCGGACCGCTTGCGGCATACCGACATGCGTTTTGCGACCCACAGACTCATAAAAAATACGAATTGTTCCACACAAAAGTAATGCTCCTTACTCTCTCTGAGTTTTAAATCCGTGTGTTTGATTTTATTTCATTCAAGTTTTCACATTTCATAATAAATATATTAAAATGCTGGAGAACTACATTGTAATTCGAGGTCTTCCCTCAATCGTGTTTTAATTTAGTTTCTTAGCGTGTATGGTCATTAGGGATAGTTTTATTGATTTGCAGTGCAACAGTGATTTTAAAACAAAATTCAACTTACCACTCAATGAATTCTATTCTAAATAAATCGATAAGAACATCTTCCCAACCATCCGACTGCATGCTCTGAAGATGATGTGACTATTTGGGAACACTTACGTCTGAAACGCGTACGTCTTAGTTTACGTAACGCCTTACGTTACGCGAGCAGCTCTTTTCAACAATAAAGTCCTTAAAATCAAAATTTGGAATCAGAATAACTGCCGTCCACCTTAAAAATACTCTTAATATTTCAATATCAAAAATAAGACCTGATACTCTCTGGCTCGTTAAAAATAAGCAGTGCCAAAAATCTCACTAAAAGGTTTGATTTTGCTTTATATATTAATAACAAAAAGCACTATAAATGTTTTTTGCTTCCATACATATTTTATACTCTGATATATATATATATATATATTTAATCCCGGGGGCAGATCCAGAAAGTGTTTTTGGGTGGATACCCGAAACCTACATGGAGAAACCTAAGAAATAACTGCAAAAAAGTTTGGTACGGAGCTTCTTCTCCCTGGATTTGACTTTGTTCAGTCCTAATATTGCTGATACAGTAGTGCGGCCCGTACCATAATAAGAACAAGCACAATTGACCCTTAGACTGAAAAATGTTGAAGATCCCTGAGTTCATACTATCCGGAAAGGATAAGATTGTATTCCTATTGCAGTAGAACCTATCCATCTCGAACCTGGCAATTTTAAAACCCTCCATATCTCGAAATTTATGTATTTCCCTGCATATGTATTGCACACATTATATATATATATATATATATATATATATATATAGAGAGAGAGAGAGAGGTTTCAATATATATAATGTATATTGCACATTATATAATGACACTATCCTGGAATAGTGAACCGCAAAATCGTTCGCTAACCAAAAACATGGAACAGTCCATGTTAAAAGCAATTTGCGTTAAGTGTTGACGTTAAGCTGGTTTGCGTTAAGCGTATTCACGTTAACGAGGTTCAACTGCTTTATGAATTGCCCATGACCTTCCTCGTGGCCTTATAAAAATGCTTAATGCGAAGGACATTTTCATAATCGTTATCCGTTATTTGGTATATATATATATATATATGTTATAAAGTTACTTTTACGTTTAAAATATTATGCGATTATTTGTCTTCCCATAATTGCATCGAAAATATCAATAACTTCTATAGATTTTTTGAAAAGATTAAGGTGCGTTTACATTACAAATGTCGATTGCAAAATAAATAGGGCTATACACAAAGTTTCTCATCAAAAAGCGGTGACAGTGTCACATCTTTTCGCGCCATTGCTGCTCGCCTAGGTTTGAGCCGTGTTATTGAATTTCAAGATTCATTGATTCCGCAGTTAGTGGAGTGGTCTGACAGCAAAATCTCGGAAAGAAATATCGATGGTATGAACAAAGGTGCATTTTCTTTTCGAAAGGCTTTAGAAAAGGTAGCAGCTAAAACTGCCAAAGCAATTTTAAGGTCCGCTAGTTCTATATCTTTTCAATCAAACTCGTGGCCATTACGGAAACGTGGCCATACTTTTGTACAAGAGCCAAGGTGTTTTCTTTTCTAATTGATTGGAGGATGTTATAACAAATAAACATTCCATGTTAAACTAAGTTTGTGTCAACAGTAATTTCGCAAATGATGAAGACAAAGCGAATATTGGAGACAAGAAGGCGTAACAGCAAGTTGTATGTTTCCAAATTATTTTCTTTGTAAAAACTTGATCAATTTCATTGGTAGAAAAAAATATGACAATTTGATATGACAGTCTAAACCGGAATCGTGGAAACCGCGGCCTCATGGCCACATGTGGCCATCGAAACTCTTAAGTGCCGCCTTTTGACCGCATTAAAATTCTGCAGAAAAATCCTTTTAGTTTTATTAATATGGTTCTGTTCGTCTTTTCTATTAGTCTTATCTTTTCTGTTAGTCTTATCTTTTCTATTAGTCTTTATCTTTCTGTTGTATCTTTCTATTGAATATCTTTTCTATTAGTGTTGTCTTTTCTATTAGTCTTATCTTTTCTATTAGTCTTATCTTTCCAATTAGTTTTATCTTTTCTATTAGTCTTAAAATGCATAAAATGAACCTAAGTAAAGAATAAAGGAGTGGGAGATGATTTAACGAAATATCTTCCTTAATTGACTGATACAAACAAAACATATGCGTTTCGTACATTACAGCTAACTTAATGTGATAACATTAACAGCTAAGTTATTAATGCGGCATTCCAACATGTAAAGGTACCCCACCCCTGGTCTAGACTACAGCAAATTTAAAATTTTTACTAAGGGTATGTTATATATTTTTTGTGTAATAATTTACTACAAATTAGACATAGAGAGTTACAGGACTGTGTAGAAACTTTTAAACCCATTATTTAACAACTTCCCATTGTTTCACTTTAGTTAACTTATTCTTTCACCTTTCCATTTTCCCCCATGTTTATATGAGGTCGGTGTTATGCCCTTTTAACCTTCCTTTCCAGAATCTTCTATCCAATGTCTCTTCTCTACTCCATCCATACTCTTCCAGATCTTCCGTCACTTTATCCTTCCATCTCAACCTTCACCTCTTCCTCTAACCCATTACCACCAGCCTATCCATTATCCTTTCCACATATTCCTCGTTTCTCTGCTCCATACGTCTAAGCCATCTTTACCTACGTTCCTGTATATTTCTTACCATGGGTCCCACCTTGAGCGTACCTCTAATTTGTTGGAAATATTTTTGAAATATTTTTATAATTTTTAATAAATGTAACGTTTGTTAAAAGTTTGTGCATAAAATAGAGACGGAAGACATACGCTCAAGCGACGCAAACTCACACATCAATGAAGTCCGAAATTAAATCTTAACTGGACATGAGAAAATGTTTTCAGGTTAATTAGTCATCCACAGCTTGAAACCCAATAGTTACGCAATAACAAAATCTTTCATATTCTAATGTTCTTTTTTTTTCTTATATTCCTGATGAACAGTGCTGTAGCCAGAGAGAGGTGAGGAAGGCCCACGTCAGAGGCGTAGGCGAGGGGGCGTAAATCGGCTGAAATAACTCATAGGGGAATATAAGTCCCTGACTGCAAGCGTCATCTCGACGGTTCTGCCAGGGGCGCCAGATCATCTGACTACGTGACGTTTGACGGAAGACGACTATGATAGTCTGGAGCGTACGTTGAATCTAACTTTTTAACTTTACTTTTCGTCCATAACGTTAACTTCCACTAGGAAATCCAATCTGCTTAAGTACAGCATTAAGTCTTCTTACATGAGACAAGAAGGCAATATTTAAATTTCTATTCTCAGTGATTGATTGATTGACAGACAGACAGACAGACAGACAGACAGACAGATGGGTGTATGGATGGATGGATGGATTGACAAATATAAATAAATAAATAGCTTTATTCGTCTCCTTATCTCTTATTTCTGCGGTGATGCTCGTTAAATATTAATAAATCAAGAAGCACACAAAGAGTGTTTACAACACCTTCGTTATAAAATGAAGAAAATATGGTAAAACTTGTTTAAAAATGAGGACCGGAGACAACGGCTGTTTATCACACAGACGTTTCAAAACAAGAAATATTTTGTATCTCACCGTCGCGAGGGAGAATTCTGTAAATTGTGGCTTTAAAATGTGGAAGAAGAAAATTAGGTATTTCATAAAGAATACATGGTATTAATCCCAAGAAATTACCAAATGCATGTGAGTTTTAGCGCCTTATTTAATTCCATAAAATCTAGTAGAACTTAGTAAAATACACACGGAAGCAAAATAAATTTGAAAACTGGTTTATTTTATTTATTTTATAATGCAGAATTGGCCCGGTCGGCCTAAGCTGGAGGCAGACGTGAACAAACTTGACCAGGCAAAATAAATGCAGTAAATCAATATTATATTCACACACATAACAAAATATATTAAACACGTAATAGTTTTTGGACGAATAGAGGCAATGATGAGGAGAAGGCTATTTGTAGGTCCAGGGCATTCCAATCTCGGATAGTATTGGGAAAGAAACTAAATTTCTAGGTGTCTGATCTGGCATAGATAGGAAGCAAATTTAAGGAATAGTCAAGACAGTCAGAAGCGTAACAAGCGGAATTATGTGTTGAGTTACTGAAGGAAAGTATTAGGTGACGATATTTACGTTTAGTAGGTAAAGGAATAAGTCCAAGATCTTGTTTAAATAATGATATTGATTGACGTGGTGACCAAAAATTGCGAATTTGATGCCCACGAATTGGGTGGCTAAATTTTGGATGGATTCAAGTTTGATGATGTTATTTATTGGATGTGGGTCAAAAATCTTATCTCCATATGGCAAGGTTGGCAAGATAAAACTTTTATAGAACAGTAGATAGATTCGAGTTGTGGAATGTTCAAGTTGTTTTCGGAGAAGTCTTCGGTAGTTGATTTATAGTTTACAACTTAAACACACAGCTACTTGTTTCTCACGTGTTGTACCCTTTTTGCTTGAAAAGCGTGTAAATTATTCAATTTAGTCGCAAAACGATGTAGTGTTATCTTTGCAACGAACAATGCTTCATAAAAAACCAGAAGGGTTGAAAGAAACAGCAGATGGAAAAATAATAATGTGGCAAACATATTAATGTGGCAAACATATTAATGTGGCAAACATATTAATTATCAACTTAACGTCTCCATAATTAAGATGAAAGAATATAATTAGTGTTATACGTCCACACACATCTCTCAGGTAATCGGAACGGTGAAAAATGGTTGGTGAGTTACCTGAAGTGCTTTTAGAGTTTGTAAACAATTCCAGTGTTGAAGCAATGGAGATCGAGTGAATTGTTATCTGCCGAAATTAATTCCCGGCGCAAGCGTAACAACGATATTGAAATTATTGCAAAAGCATTCTCTAATTAGCAGAAATGCATTAAGAAAAGACTTCAACTTCTTCCTCTTCATCTTTCCGAATTGAAATACGAAAGATGCTCCTGCACCATCATCATAAATATCTATAAATAGCTTGGCTAAGTCACACTAATCCCTCCAAAGAGGTCTTATTTGCTTACTTCTATACAAATAAGCGCAATGTTTACTGAAATTTCTCAAAGCGAATCTATCCGAGGAAGAGTAAATGAAAACTAATTCATTCAAAACAATACAAACGTTATCAATGAAGATTCGTGTTTAATCGATTAATCGAAATAAATCACATCGATTACCTTAAACGGGGAGTGTTTAATACACTCCGGTCTTAATTAATTTCTACAATTCTTTGTTTCCGGAAAATAAATGTAAACTTAATAAAATCTATTTTAAGGACAATTTTAAATTGCTTCATAAAGATTTTAAAGCGCATTTTAAATTATAAACAATTTTCGGGTATAAAAAAAGCTCTATGACAAAAATAAAGCTTCGATATTTAAAACTTGACGTTTCGGTTCCTCCCTGCGAACATTCTTCAAAGAGAGAGAGAGTTCAGTTAGTGATGTTAGCCGACTAATGCCGACATAGTTACTCAGTCAACATATACATATTTTCCTTTAGAAAATCACTAAAAGATCCTGGTTCTGTGTGAGCGCCAATACAGGGTATCAGTTGAAATGTCGAAAAGAAATTATCAGGCGTTGCCTAGTTACCTATTTTAAGAAATTTATCATGCATGATAATAATTTTCTTCTACATTTCATTGTACTCTTGCTTTCTTTTCACTTACGTTCTGTGTTGACGCTGTCCCTAAAATAGGAACCTTCAGCAATTTTCTAAAAAATAATAATAATAATAAAAAAAATGAACCTGTAGTCAGTGTATATTGGCATTAATTGGCTAAAATTGGCGACTGAACTATCTCCCACAAAAGGTTGACACAAACGTATCGAAACGTCACGTTTTAAGTATTGAAACCATATGTTTTGTACCGTTCTGTACTCGAAACTTATTTATAATTTAAATATAAAAATTTTTTTAATAAAGAAATATATTTAATTAGATATCTCTATTTAAATTTCTAACTGTAATTTTTCAAATAACCATTACATTTATCAGAATAAATTAAATGTTAAATTAATTACTTTAATTATATTAACATTTTACCTACCGCTTGCAACTGAAATGTATACATCGAAAAGACTGAACGATTCGAGTGCAGATTATATGGGTAATACAGTTCTTAAGTGTAGTATTTTTGAGTATTTTTATGGGCAGTATAATTAATTGGGCAGCAAACGTTGGCAATTGAAAGACCGATTAATAGGCTACCGGTCGTTAAGCGTTAGTGAAAAATAGACCATTAATTTGCTTCTGGTAGGTGAAGTGTTAATTAATTTATAAAAATCGAAATATAAAATATTGTGCATAAACTCAGGCGTTCTTTCCAAACATACGGTTTACGCTCCGCTACCTGTTGTTCTTTATTACGTAATAAAAAATATTCGATATTACCGAATACGGTAGAATTATTAGTCGCAACTAGATTGCATAATCAGAAAATCGTATTATAATAATGTAACTATAAAAAATTATAATAATATACAACAAAACTAATAAAATTTGTTAAGGAAAAATAGATATCGAGATTTCTGTTCATCTAATCCTTCAAGACAGTGGTTCTCAAACTGCTCATCCGGTGGAACCCTTTTCTTACCGTATGTCTAATCATGAAAATTCTCTATACTTATTAATTAAAGGAACCTGAATGGCTATTACTTATCATCGCTTGGACATAAACATGAAAGTAAGCAATCAATTAGTACAAAAAGCTATATAACAATTACAAAAAGTGGTATAGAAGCTTACAAAAAGTGATATAGAAGCCTACAAAAAGTTGTATAGAATCTCACAAAATATGATATAGAAGCATACAAAAACTGATAGTGAAGCTTGCAATAAGTGATAATGAAGTTTACAAAACGTGATATAGAAGCTTACAAAAAGTAATATAGAAGTTCACAAAAAGTGGTATAGAAGCTTACAAAATGTGATATAGAAGCTTACAAAAAGTGGTATAGAATCTCACAAAATATGATATAGAAGCATACGAAAAGTGATATAGAACCTTACAGAATGTGATAGTGAAGCTTGCAATGAGTGATAATAAAGTTTACAAAAAGTGATATAGAAGCCTACAAAAAGTAATATAGAAGTTCACAAAAAGTGATACAGAAGCTTACAAAAAGTGATATAGAAGCATACAAAAAGTAATATAGAAGCTTACAAAAAGTGATATAGAATTTCACAAAAAATGATATAGAAGCACACGAAAAGTAATATAGAACCTTACAGAATGTGATAGTGAAGCTTGCAATAAGTGATAGTGAAGTTTACAAAAAGTGATGATATAGAAGCGAGAAAATTTTTAATAAAATGATAAAAGTATTAATAGGATAAATAGTCTTTTGTTTTTTACTGTAGCAAAGTATTTGAAGTTTGATTATATAAAAAAAAATATTTCCATGTCAACTCCATATAAGCAGTTGCCATGCCGAAAACTTACAGAATTTACAGGTTTTCCTTAACATTTCTGCGATCCTTTACAAATTTCTTGCGGCACCCCTTGAAATTCATCGTAGAACCCTTTAAGAAACACAGCTCCAAGAGGACCTACACGCTGCAAAATTCACACAGCACACTTGGCGCAGTATAGCCCAGATGCTCTTGCGCCATAAAAAAGCCAAACAAACATCACACAGTACACAAAAGTCACCGGGGAAAATAAGCAAAAAATCGGGTAAAAATTGACGAAGTTAATTAACCAATTAAAGAAAGGGGAAGAAAGGTATGAATGTTAGCATCGTGTTAATTCTTTCGATGACCGAATCAATTGAACGGGTCTGCAAGTTAATGATAGTTGGGCAAAATCATTCACTGATCTACTCAATGAACGGTGTGATATAAATGTTATGAATCTGTTTCAACATCAAGGCTCCTGTTATGTATTAGCGACCACTCAAATTCAATGACATTGAGTTGATCTTTCTGACGAACATGGGGAGTTTCTGATTCTGTATGAAGCAATTAAAACAAAATAGAATATGCGAAAAATTAACATTATTGTCAATAAATTTTGCATATAAATTTTTTCGACTTGGACACATAAAAAATATGAAACTATTTAATTATTAACCATTGAAAACATTAGAAGAATTTTAGCTTTAGAAACCGGAATCTTGCGTTATATGTAAAGCGTCGGAGGTCCAGTAAGGTATGAATTCTGAAAATTAACAGTATTTTTAATAATTTGTTTCTTTTTATCATATGTATATACTTATATATTTTATATTTATTAGTATTTTTATATATGTACGTCAGAGATGTGTTTCGAAAGTTGTAACGGCATCTCGAAAAAGAATCACGGAAAAGGTTTTTTAATATCCATGTGAAAAGAATTTGATTTTTATTCTTAAAATTACGTGAAAACATTTTTAGTTTTTTTTTTCCTTTTTCTTTTTTTTTCGAACGTTATAGGGCTTTTTTTTTTGCACTTTTCCATGTCAATATACAAAATACAATTATAAATAAGACTCGTGCTCTTTTTTATTATTGAGTAAAATTATACAATAAAAATATCAGTTTCATTTTTCATTGAAGATTGATCAGAAAAAGGTCATCGCTCTCAATCTATTTCTATAGATTTTGGACGCAACTTGAACTTCCCGGATATGTGCGAGCGAAAGGACCGCTGTGAAATACATAGAAGATAGTTTTTCTTATGATCGTTCGGAAGAACAGTTGGTCCGTGGATATATACAAATATTTATACAGTGTGTTCATAAAAGAAGTATAAAACTTCCAATTTTATTTGTATCTAAACCGCAATAGCTAGAAACTTAATTACTGTTTTTAATTATGTTGCTAGCGGTCAAATATTTTTTCTTCATAGTCTCTACGTGCGTTCCGCTTTTCTCTACGATGATGTGTAAATAGAAGTCCAGTTCCATCCACATTTACTGCAAAATGTGAATCATATTATATCAATATATGTTAAATTATTACATCATTATAAATTACACTTAGGACGGTTTTGTTAATGCCCTCTTTTAGCATATCAAAAGTAATTACCTTTATCTTATAAATAAGTGGGGTTGTTACTGTTGCATATGCTTCTGAAATTTCGTTTAATTTGTATTAATGATTTCGTTTCCATAAACCATATTATACAAGCAGCCTTCTCCTATGTTGATGCTATCACTGTTGTTTTCGGTGTCTGTTATGTTCCATAAACTTATGTTCACTGTTTTTCACGTGAAGACATTCCCACTATCTGGAAAAAACTTTAACTGTTTTCCACGTAACTGAAAAGATTCAGTTTCTAGCTATTGCAGTTTCAGCGCAAATAAAACTTGAAGTTGTATATTTCTATATATTAATTTTTCTGCCTTTTAGTCGCTTTCCCATAATGATTCCATCTGGTGTTAATTTTTAACATATATATACGTCTAAAATACATTATCATTCTGAGATTTGCACTGATAATAGGCTTTTTTGGATGTGGACTTGCTTAGAACTTGTTGGTGAGAGGTCGTCTTCTCCCGTTTCGTTTCCGTTATCCATCAAAGGACCCACATTTCGAAAGTTTTTATCATCTACCTTTCGTTAAAATGTTGTGATATTTGGGATCAATTTTTCTCCGTTAGTTTTAGTGCCTTTCTGGCACAGCGGCAATTGAGTTATTTTTTGGCAACGGTCTACGTTCTCTGATTTAAGAGATAGGTATTTATTCAGGAAGGTGTTTCCACAAAGTTCAAATGCTAGTAAAGGGAACTCCTGTAAATATGCTTCCACAGAAGCAAAGGCCGAAGAATTTAAACTGCCATTAAAAAAGCAAAAGGCCAAAAAAGTTTAAAAACATTACTCCAGGTGAATGACTGCATTGAAGCATCCGAAAGCTTGAGTGATCTTTTTCATTGCTATTTTACCAGTGTTTAACCTTTTGTATGTAAATTTCCTCCCTGGTACCCTGTATTTTATTTTTATTGTGGAATTATTTTTTCCATTTTCAGAATCAAAACACGTGAAGACATTATCTTTAAGGTGTTAGGAGGAAGTCAGGTCTTCCTCGTCTTATTTGGTCGATTGATTGAATTGGAAACCATGACATTTTAGAACGTATAACGAAAATAATCCCGATTTATCTTGAAAATGCAATGTGTAGAAACTGCTTTTCCATGTAATGGTCACAGGAAGATAAAAAATATTTGATATATAGGACTTTTCTATACATGGAAGTTCTATTATATTTGGATAATCACTCTATGTTCACAACAATGAAGCGACAACAATAAGCTTGACATCTAACATTAGATTGACATGAAAATAAAAAACAATTGACAACGAATAAGGTTAGGGTGGAAAAAAAGAAGGATGTTAAGAGTTTATAAGAAAAAATCAGCAAAATACAACCATTTGAAAATTGTGAATCTAAAAATATATCGAAATTTTTGGAAATTGAACAGCTTGGATTAGATTGTTCAAGCTGGGGAAAGAAATAAAGAAGAAAATATTTTTTTATAATTAATCAGATTTATATCCGTCCTCGCCCATTCTTTTATTGATAATAGCAATGTCTATGGAAATTTCCTCAACAACGTATTTCCCATAAGTGAAGCATGCTGACACTAAAATCGAAGTTAAGCTTTGAAATACTCATCAGTTTTTCTCGATTCGACAACGTTTAAAATACAAATCGTGTCCTCCGGTCTATTCGCGCAATTCGCGACGAAATCTTCCAAAATTGGAAATTTACACATTTTCACTTTAAATCAACTTTTCTATAAAATTTCGGAGTTTTTTAGTTGGAGGATTTTCTTTCCGAAATGGGAATAACCTTTTCTACCAACGAAACGCATTTTTCAACTCTGGCGCGTTTACTGTCTGAAGCAATGACTTCAGAAACGAATTTACGACTCCATAAAATTCAGTAACGAAGGCTGTAAACGCCCTTCTTCGTCTTCTTCACAGGCTTAAGTTCGCCAAGCTTCTTAAATCTCCCGCGAAACCGAAGTTTATTTGGCGAGATCATAAAATTGGCTGTAAAATCTGACATAGAGCACGGAATTTCGATAGCAATTTCAGGAATTTGTGTGTCGAACTGATGGATGATTTTTATGCGAATATCTGATGCCTTCGAGTATCTAAGATTTCCCTCATCCGCCGTAAATTTTTTTTTCAAATATTCGATCAAAAAAGTTTTCAAAACACGTAGGTATTTCAGAATTAGTTTTATACAAAATTGACGGAAAATACGGTACTCGTAGGTAATACAAGATTAAGGACTCATAGATTAAGGACA
>QLNU02008994.1:0-10868 GCA_006491805.2 Dysdera silvatica
ACTGGAAGGAGACCCACACGCTGAACGCATGTGACGATGTGTGGAACCGGTCAGGCCAGTAACCTAGTGTCCTACCCCGCCTTCAAGTGGTGCAGGCTGAGCTTTCTATTTATGTGGCAAATTAATATTTGCTGCACGGATAGAAAGGCGGAAGGGGAGGGCTAATTCACCAACCCGTCTAGCCAGCGTGGTGAAATTATGGCTAATTCCTCCATTATGTTGACACACCAGAAACCATGGCCCCTAGTCTCCAGGTGCTGGAGTGCTCCTGATCAAGGTAGCGGTCAGCGTGGCATGAAAGCAGGGGGTGCTAAGAATCACTGGAATGGCCCAGGCTGCCGTTTGTTATTGACCTTGGCAACGTATAATGGACGATCCCTTGCTTCTGAAGCAAAACTTCAGGAATTGGAAGAGGAACTAGACAAGATCAAATGGGACATTGTAGGACTCAGTGAAGTTAGAAGAAAAGGTGAAGAGTTGGTGGAACTGAAAAGCGGACATTTGTTTTATTATAGAGGAACGGAAACTGGAAGAACAAGTGGTGTTGGCTTCTTAATCAACAAAAGAATTAAAGACTGTCTTCTGGAAGTTGAAAGTACATCAGATCGAGCAGCGAGGCTTGTTGTTCAACTAACCCAGCGATACCAACTTCAAATAGTACAGGTATATGCACCAACATCAAGCCATACCGACGAAGAGGTTGAAGAATTTTATGAAGAAATCAAAGAGTTACACACCAAAGGGAAACAACATATCAAGCTCATCATGGGGGATTTCAATGCAAGAATTGGACAACAGGAACAAGGAGAGACATCGGTTGGTAAATACGGATATGGGGAAAGGAATGAACGTGGCGATCAACTCATCGAATTTGCAGAAGCTGAAAACCTTAGCATCATGAATTCATTTTTTAAGAAGAAACCTCAAAGAAAATGGACATGGAAACACCCAAATGGGGGAACTAGTGAAATTGACTATATCCTGGCAAACAAGAAATCAATTATTGAAGATTGCAGTGTACTGAACAGATTTAATACTGGAAGTGATCATCGAATGGTGAGATGTAAAGTGCACTTAAATACTAAATTAGAACGACAGAAGCTCATTAGGAAACAAGTAAGTAAGAGGGTGGATCTAATGAAACTGAAAGTAAATACCGAGGCATTCAAGTTGGAATTAAAAAATCGCTTTTCTGCACTGGAAGGACTTATTGAAGAAGTTGATATCTCAGAAGCAAATGAAAACATTGTTGGGCTTGTGGTTGACTGCTGGGGAAAGTGTGGTGGTGTAACCTGTAAAAGCACAATAGCCTTAAGGTATCTGTGAGAGACAGAAACAGCTCATGAAAAGGCGAAGACTTATGAAGGTGGACAATCAAAATACCAGTCGCAGGATTGAGTATGTAGAACTTTGTAAAACTTTGCGCAAAAGCATGAAAGAAGATATAAGAAAATTCAATTGTGAGTTAGTAAGGAAGGCCATTGAAAGCAACAAGAGCCTTAGGGTTGTTAAAGGGAGTTTGTCTATTGGGAAGAAACACATCATTGCATTAAAAGGAGAGGATGGCACCGTAACAAGAAATAGGGAAGAAATACTTAGAAGAGTTGAAGAATTCTACAAAAATCTATACGAAAGTAACAGTGGATTAAACGAAGACATTGAAATAGTCGAAGGAACAGCTCCTAAAATCTTAAAAGAAGAAGTTTCATTTGCAATAAAAAATATGAAGAAAGGAAGAGCCCCTGGTGATGATGGTATTACATTAGATATCTTAAAAGAAGCTGGAGAATATGTAGAAGACATACTCGCAAAATTCTTTACCAAATGTCTTAACAGCGGTAACATACCAAACCAATGGGATTCTGCAACAGTAATTCTTTTGCATAAAAAAGGTGATAAAGAGGATTTGAAAAATTACCGACCAATTAGCTTGTTACCTGCTATTTATAAAATCTTCACAAAAGTGCTAACACATCGCCTGCAGAAAAAATTAGATGCAGCTCAACCAAGAGAACAAGCTGGATTTCGAAGTGGATTCAGTACAGTGGACCATATTCAAGTATTAAGAGAATTAATTGAAAGAACACATGAATATGAACTTCCATTGTGTGTTGCATTTATTGACTATGAGAAGGCCTTTGACTCTATTAAAACATCAGCAGTCATCAACTCTTTAAGATCAACAGACATCGAGGATGTGTACATTGACATGGTGAAACGTGTGTATAAAAATGCAAGTGCAAAATTTCGGTTACATAAAGATACCAAAACTATCAAAATTGGTAAAGGTGTGAGGCAGGGAGATACCATTTCTCCAAAACTTTTTACTTCAGCTTTACAGATGATTTTTCAGCAGATAAATTGGAATAACAAGGGAATAAAAATAAATGGTGAATATTTAAATCATCTGCGGTTTGCTGATGACATTGTTATTTTTTCAACGGACCCATCAGAACTCCAAGACATGGTACAAGAGCTCTCAACTAGAAGTAAAGAAGTTGGACTCAAGATGAACCTACAAAAAACTAAGATCATGTTCAATAATTTTGTAGAGGAAACAAAAATACAAGTTGACAACACTGAGCTAGAAATTGCTGATTCATATATTTACCTTGGCCAGCTGATTTCAATGGATGGCAACATTATGAAAGAACTCAACAGACGTATTAAACTTGGCTGGAGTGCATTTGGAAGAAACAGTTTTATCCTGAAGGGGAAATTGCCTTTGTGTCTAAAAAGAAAGGTCTTCAACCAGTGTGTATTGCCAGTCCTCTCTTATGGATCAGAGACATGGAGTCTAACAGTTGGAGCAATACGAAAGTTACAGACAACGCAAAGGAGCATGGAGAGGTGCATGCTTGGAATAACTAGGAGAGATCGAAAAAGAAACACTTGGGTGAGAGAGCAAACTAGAGTAGAGGACATCATTGTTAAAGTAAAAGGGCTGAAATGGCGATGGGCTGGGCATATTGCAAGAAGAACTGATCAACGATGGACAACAGAAATTCTGAACTGGATTCCAAGAGACCACCGAAGACCTAGAAAACGTCCTCAAACTAGATGGGTGGATGAAATAAGAAAACAGGTTGGGGTGACGTGGAAGCGAATTGCTCAGGATAGACTTGTGTGGAAAGCATTTGGAGAGACCTTCATCCAGCAGTGGATAGATAATGGTTGAATATGATGATGATGATGATATCAGAGTATGGTTTGCCTTATGCATGTATTATGAAAGTATTCACGCAATGTAAGTATAGATTTAAAATTTGCAAAATTTTATCATAATAGTGGTTATGAACTCCGTCAGCCCCCCCCCCATTTTGCACAGACAGGGATAACAACCTCTAAACGACAGCGCAAATTCTGTCGTTATATTCAATGATCGGTTGAACGATATATAATAGAACCTTGGAAAGTGACCACCTTAGTAAACTGACCACTTAAAAAAAGTGATTTTTTTTTTATATGAGAGAATTTATAGGGACTGGGTCTTATCTATATCAAAATCTGTCATGTATAGTGACCACTTGTCTATGGTGACCACCTGTCTATGATGACCAGTCATCATATTACAGTCCATTCCCAAACGTGGACACTTTAGGCAGGTTTCATTGCATTTTTTATCATATTAGGAATAATTTTATATAAACACCGCACCAATTTAAATGTGTTAACGCATTATTCGGTATTTCTATGTCATATTTGTGAACCGCACAAACCTGAATGTGAAACGCATTATACATTATTTCGGTGTCATTTATGAACCGCACAAACTTAGATGTCTAGCGCATTATTCGGTATTTCTGTGTCATAATTGTAAACCGCGCTAACTTAGATTTAGATGTCTAGCGCATTATTCGGTATTTCTGTGTCATAATTGTGAACCGCGCTAACTTAGATGTCTAGCGCATTATTCGGTATTTCTGTGTCATATTTGCGAACCACGCAAACTTAGTTTGTTTGTTTGGATATTTTATGGCGCAAGAGCATCTGGGCTATACTGCGCCAAACGCAAACTTAGATGTCTAACGCATTATTCGGTATTTCTGTGTCTTATTTGTGAACCGCGCTAACTTAGATGTCTAGCGCATAATTTGATATTTCGGTGTCATTTGTGAACTGCAGAAACTTGAAAATCACACTGTTAAAAACCACATTAACTGTGCTGTTTCTGTAATTCATTTATCTAGAAACTAATTAATTAAAATTAATTAGTTTTTAGAAATTAATTAATTATCCGGCAATTCACCACTTACAGTGAAAGATTTACCTCCCGTTAACCTCCACAGTTTTTAAGATATATATAAGAAAAATTTTCAGTCAAACTTATTTACTTACTCTAAATTAAAAGAAGAACTTTAAAATCACGTAAATTTATAATTGCAAAATTAAAATTTGTTAAGCTTGCTTTACAAATTTTATTAAAAATTCTTAACGATTTTTATTAAAAAATTCAATAATTTTATTTGACATTGCAATTTTAAAAATAAAACGCAGTTTAATATTTATTAAAAGAAATTTAAAATTTGTTAAAAATATCTCTTACGTATAATAAATTTCCAGGATGTTGAATCGTTTTCAAAGTTTGAAATAAAGCATCATTTAGTTAAATAATACATTTTAATCCCTTATAAAAGTGCAAACATTTTTACAAAAGGAAAAATCTATGTACAAAAATAATGAATTAACAGATGTAGAAAATATAGAGCTGTGAGTCCCAGAAATATTTACAGAAAATATAGGCCGAAAGGGTGAAGCTTTGATCAGCGTCCACCAGGGTGCGACACAAGCCAGTAGAGCATATTTACATATCGTTCATCTCATGGTCTAGAGATTCCTTGTTCACCGCCTCCTTCCAATGCCTTGTAAAAGGCTTCCAAACCGTCCTCCTAAAGTGCTAAAAAAATAAATAAAAAGCAACAGGTATAAATATTAGAAATTCAAACAGCTCTCATCAGTGGTGTTGTAAAGGGGGCTACAGCCCCTCATTGGATATAAAAACACATTTTCTCTAAAGCCGCATCACATAAGTTTTTATAAAGCCATTTGATTCCGTCATAGGCACTTGAGCCCCCCCCCCCATGCGTTTTATATTGGTACGCTACTGATTCTCTTCATAGCCGATGACGTAGTGATATTAGGTGATACATTACTCGCAAAGAAAAGAGCGATTCCTCGGCACCTGGTGGAGTTCGAACCCACAACCTCTGGATGCCCGGTCCAGTGCTCTTTCCCATCGAAGTCTGTAGTACAGTAGGAAAGGACACGTGACTGGCCATTGAGAAATTGTGCGTTTGGTACTCGCCAGGCTACGAAAAATAAGTCTTTAGGAATAATTTATAATCGAATAAATATGATAAACAACACTTTTTACTACACTCGCTGCAGAGCTAATCTGGTACACCGACAAGGCGCAGAGCCTTGTCGGTGTACCAGATATCATTCCGCCTGTGCGATATAGTTCGCACTCTATTACGTTAAGAGAGTTAATGGAAGATGCATTTCGTGCATAAAACATTACAATAATGTTCAAATACATAAAACATATACATATATGTGCGATTAAAATCTGGTATTCATTAAATTTAGGAAAAAGACTCGCGGGACTAGCGGGCGATGACGTCATTCAAGTAACAGACCACTCAGGGGACTTGTTTACTTGGCGGAAAATTTTGCGCCTGGAATTTTGACGATCGCGTTTTTCTGCATTCCAAATTAGGCGATAAATAGCCTAATAAGGTTGAGGGCTACCTCATATTTCGCCAATTTGCGAACGAATACTTGCACAGGCGTGAATATGTCGCCGTAGCCTTAACAGTGTACCAGGTCAGCTTTGCCGCGAGTACATGTGGTTCCATTCTGCGGAAATTCCCAAAGGAAACCATATCCTAAAGGGGAAGGGGTCAACTCTAGGGGGCCTGGGACCTTTCGTCCCCCTAAAAATACTTGTGGGGTCCAGGGCTGGTTTGAAAGGGGGCAAATGCCTGTGGGTAGCCGGGACCCTAAGGAACTAGGCGTGAAATTTTTCAGGTTTTCCTTTTTGATTATTATTATTAAATACATCTAAAAAATACTGCGCATATGTAAAAACAATTTTATTGTGGACCCCGGTCCAGCAAGACTTTAATCTTGCTATGTATGCTCCTATAGTTTTTCAAAGAATCAGAATTTTTCATACTTAATGATTTGAACCCCCGAACTACGGTGGGCAAAGAAAACGACGCGTGTCCTACGCACGCAGTCCTATTGGAATCAAACTCGGGTTTACGACACAATAGACGAACTTTTATAGGCAAAATATAGACACAATTGACGACACCTCTAAGCCGCCTAAGGGCGGAACTCAAGGAAGATCCCCTGAATAAAACATTACGAAGACCACAGGCACCTATTTGCAGCATACAAACGGTCATAGCGTTGAACCGGTATTCCGGTCGCTGATTTGGGTTCAGTCTGGGGCGTGGTTCTTTTCCTTTTCTTAACGACTGCCTATTAGCTAACAAATGGTTCTTGATTAAATAGTAACTCAAGGCGGCATATAAAAATAATTCTAACATTAACCTACGTTTATATGGCGCAGAAACAACAAAGGTCATGTTGCGTCAGGACCTTCCGTTATTCGAGGAATCGGAACATCTGCTGCTAAAGGAAACAAACCTAGGACTACGGTGGGACAGAAAAACGATACGCACTCTATGATATCGTCGGGAGTCGAACCTGGGTTAGCGGCGCGATAGGCGAATACGTTAATACCACGGTGTCACCATAGGACAGTAGACACTCTCTCGAGGAATCCGAACCTCTTAAGGCCTAGGGAACCAAACCCCGGACTACAATGTGCAGTTCAGTCGGGAATTTTTTTTTTTTTTTCAGTACTGGGAGTCAAACCAAGATTAACTGCACGCTGTGTGAACTGGAGATGGGCAAACTCGGTCCTTGACCGAGTGAACGAAAGATTCTCTCTGTCAAGGAAGGAGTGAATCGTTCATTCGCTCGGTCAAGGAACGAATGACGGAGTGAACGAAATATTTATCCCATCTCTAATGTGAACGCGCTACCATCGCACTATCGCAGAGCCAATTCTAACTTTAAAAAGAGAGTATATGATATGACGTATATAGTGTACTGTACTTTTAGCAGTATTTTGACCAGTACTTGAAAATATTTAAGGACGTTAACCATAAGTGCAGGACATTCCTAGTCAGTACTTGAAATATTTAAGGACGTTAACCATAAGTGTAAGACATTCCTAGTCAGTACTTGAAAATATTTAAGGACGTTAACCGCGAGTCCATTACATCCCTATTCAGTACTTGAAAATATTTAAGGACGTTAACCATAAGTCCAAGACATCCCTGGTCAGTACTTGAAAATATTTAAGGACGTTAACCATAAGTCCAAGACATCCCTGGTCAGTACTTGAAAATATTTAAGGACGTTAACCATAAGTACCAGTCAATTGATGTGCTTCAGTAGGGAGGGTACACAAAGGTCCTCCAACAAATCCACAAATACACTTCTACAGTTCTTGTGGGCAGAAGCAGAATATCAATTTCTTAAATTCACATTAGTGGAAATACAATCACGCACGTTCTACGATACATAAAGCAAAAGATAAAGTACATAGTGTTATTATAACTAGAAATAATTATTGTTATTTAAACTAGTAATATAAAAATTTAATATGGCTAGTTAGATATGTCAAATAAGCGGGACCATCTTAATAAGAGTAAGAATGAAACTAAGTTCGGATTAACAGGCTTTCGACTTACCCAGGTTTTGGCTTTTGGGGAGGTTGTTGCATATTACATTTGAAAAAGACATAGTAAAATGCGTCTGATTAGCTATGGTCATCAACGAATAATTTGCAAAATTATTGGGGGGGTAGGGGGCAAGCACATATTACGTACATTTATATATTGCAGCATATGTAAAATTTGAATTCATTTAAAATTATTGAGAAGCTCGGGTCCACATAACTCTACACCTATGGTCATGGTCCCTATTAAGAAACTAGCGTTTTAAAAGATAATTGCAGCATATAATAAATTACAGTGTCTTGAATTTCAAAGAAATGTAGAAACTTTCGGTCGTTTACGAAGGTGAAGGCTGGGGCGAATTTAAGGACAGGTGGCGATCTCCCCCTCCCCCCCACCTTGAATGAAAAATTGACATTGAAAAGACACAAGTTAAAGGTTCAATGGAGTATTATTTCCAAAAATCAAGTCATTAATCCCCCCCCCCTCTCGAGTGAACACTAAATCCGCCCCTGGATGAAAGTATAATGAAGATAGCTAGATAAGAAATTTGGGTGTAATTAATGACACGTACTAATTAAGCCTGTTAATTAATATAAACCAAACTATAAGACTTACAAGCCACCTCCAGATCCTCCAAAATTGGACTCTCCGCCTCCTCCAAGCGAAACTGGCGCATATCCACTTCCACCATAGGGTCCACCAGAAGGAGGACCACCTCCATAACTAGAAATCTGGGGTCCTCCAAGTCCTCCTCCGAATGGTTGGCCTCCGTATGCGGAAAGGGGTCCTCCAAATGAAAATGGACCCGGACCTCCACCTCCTCCTAAAGCTAACTGCGCTCCACCACCTCCTCCGTAAATCGGGAAGCCGCCTCCTCCTCCTCCTCCTCCTCCTCCGAATGCTGGGTGTCCCCCGTAACCTCCAAATGGTGGTCCTCCACCTCCACCACCGCCTCCTCCAAAGATCTGGAATGGGCCCTGGCCCATTGTAGGTCCCGCTATGAGGATGGCTGTTGCCAGAATTGAAAATAAAAGCTTCATGCTATCTTCCCTGAAAAAAGAAAAAAAAAACTGCTTTAATATCAGACATTTTAATAAAAAAATTATTAATCGATTTTTAATAATTATTTTAATAATTGATTTTCAATAATTGATTTTAATTAATAATTGTTTTTAATAATTAATAATTTATTTTTTAATATTCAATAATTGATTTTTAATAATTAATTTTAATTTTTAATGATTAATTTTAATAATTAATATTTTGCTATTACGGTAATTACACCATTCGTTTTTTTCGCGGGAAACATTTTTTAATAATAATCAAGCGATTTTTTAAATGAATTTTTATCAAGAGGAATTCAAAACTAAAATGAATTAAATTAATTTTGCTTAATACATAATTATAATATTATAATAATTAATTATATAAATATATTCACCGATGTGCTCAGTCTTTTATTTACGATTTAAAAGATGTATTGCCCAATATATGGATGAAGGAAACTCTTCTTGTAAAACCATGTTCCCACATAATCTCTTCCCCACGCAGTTGACCCATTTTGGCTCGTAGCTAGATGCTTGTTACAGAGGGTCTCTGAATTTAAAGTGGGGTTCAGAAAGCTACAGAGGGGCTTAAAATTTGCAAATGTTTTATGAATTTTATAAATATATTTATAAATATATATACAGAGTGATAAATTTAACGTTGATAAATTTCTTAACGTAAATTTTCTTTATAGACTTACAAATTTTAGTATACCACAATAATTTCCCCTGTCCTTATTGTAAAGTATATAAAAACTCAAACCTCTCTGTAAAAAAAAAATATATATACACAAGATCTACAGTAGAAAGCTATTTTGAACACATCTTTATCGTCAAAGAACAATTTCCATTATCATGTACAATTTAATACAAAACAAAAAATTTAAAATAAAAGTCTGCAATATTTGATTTGTGAGAAGAAACATTTTCTAGAGGTGGGGGGACGCTGACTGCATTTTCAGGGGGGTTTCAGCCCCCCCCCCTTCTATATTGAACATCAAGACGCATTCTTCTGTTTAATGCCTTAATATAACCTCTTTTAAAACCACTTGATCCCCCATAATTTTTTAAATGCCACCCCATTGCCATATTATAAAAGCATGTAAATGCAAAGTCAGTGAAAGATAATAATGAAAGTGAAACACAAAAAAAATAAGTATTATTTCAATAAAATCAGATTGAAGAAAATTGATAGAGAACAGAATCGTATGTTTCTCGTTTCGATCTTACGATTCGCTCGTCGGACAGTTCGAAAGCATTGATTCTATGGGACGTGCGGTCAATAGACGCAATGTAAGCATTGCTTGCTTAACATCGGTTTAAAGCAAAATTTTAAAACACACTTTCATATTTGACTCAATCATAACTATTCAGCAAAAATTGCGTTTGTTGATTGATTGATTGATTGATTGTTTGGCTTTTTTATGGCGCAAGAGCATCTGGGCTATACTGCGCCAATATTGTGTTTGTCTAACTGAAGTTTCATCCGCAGTTAAACAAATATTTTTCTCGATAGATGGCGCCACACGCTTATGGAGGGGTTTGAGGCGCATATTAGAAACAACGTAGAGGGTGGCTTTCGAGTGAGTATGTCAAATATGGGCATATCTACATAAGCATTTTATATTGTTATCGTATTTTAATTTTCTAAATAATCGTGTTTTCTGCTTGAAATCTGCGAGTTCGTCAAGCTGAACATCACTTAAATTTATAAATATTGATCATTTTAACTATTCAAGCCTCATAAGCGCGAAATAATTTTAATCCGATAAGCACTTTGCACTTTTTGAAAGTGCTTATGAACGATAATGCTACCATTTAGTCATAGGCGTACGCAGGAAGTTTATAAGGGGGAAGTTATAGCAAGCACATTTTATGTACGTTTATACATTACAGTCAGTGGCGGTTATAGGTAAAGGCCAGGGGGTATGCCCCCACAAATATAACAGGATTTTATTATTCTGCTTATGTGCACGAGCCCCGCCAGCGGCACCTTTGCACATATGCAGAAATTTGTGCCCCCCCTAAATTTTCTTTGTCTAGAACCGCCACTGATTACATA
>QLNU02009000.1:0-10983 GCA_006491805.2 Dysdera silvatica
TCAAGATTGAAAGTGAAATGTCCTCTTCTTTTCTAGGGATTTAAAACAGAAACTTTTTAAGAGTAACGTTTCTTTAATCTGAATTCGCATACATCAATATTTCACATAAGTTGACTTTCAAGTTAAGGCTTTGGGAATAGGATGTAAACTCGAGTTTTACCTACGGTTCCATTTCAAATATTCAAGGCAGATACAGGACACTTTTACAATGATTTGAAAAGTATTTTGCAAAATTTTGGAAGTATTCGGTCAAAAAGTTTCCACATGAAAACATAAAGATCTTTAGCTCTAAGATCTAGATAATACACAGGAAGAATTCACTAATACAAAAATTGAAATCTGAAATAGAATATTTAAAATAATTTAATTTCATAGGTTTAATTCGCTTTAAACATAAAAACTAATTTTTCTTGTTGAATGCAGTTAAAAGTAGAGTTTGGCTGACATTTGTGTTCAAGGTAAGAGAAACTTGATTACTGTTTAATGGTAACTTGGACAGCAACGTTGTGGGACAGTAGGTGTAAAGCCAGGAAAATGTCATTAGATTAGCTTGAAATTTGCAAGACGAATTGACTATGGAAGACAATATAAATTATTATTAATGTGGAGCACATGTAAAAATCCTATGCGACCGTAAGGTTCCCAAGAAGCAGTATAAAAGGAAATTATAAAGTGCCGGTATAAAGCATGAGAATTGTATTTACTCGCAGCTTTTGCGCACTGAGATATAAAGTATTCCCTGTCGAAGTACACAGCAGCCATTCAACCAGCTTTCTGACTTTAATGGGGAAAATTCGTGGAATTAGTGGAAGGCGGGTGTATCATTTCGAGTGTCAACGCGAGCACTGAAGTGCTCGCGTTTGGTGATCGCAGTCATAGTGGCGAGAACATGTGACGTCAGTATGTAAAATAGTAAGGAATACACCGACGTGAGGGATTCGAACGACCCTGTTTCACAAATGAGATAACAAGCGCGTCATGCGCATGGCTCTGAAGAATCAGACAGCCACATCAAATACTGTATTCCAACATTATCTCCCAATAACTAGCATACTAGGGTGGGCCGAAAAAACAAAATTTTTGTTCATCGAGACGTAATGGTGCGGACAACTTGCCTACTCATATCAGAATCATGTGTGATACTTTTCAATCCGATCGGGCTACATCTTCTGTTTCAAACCAGAGGCTAATGTAGCCCAAAACATGAAAACGTTAGTTTGTGAGAAAAATTGCGCTATTTTTTCGTGTGTGGTGTATCTGATCTAGAAATTACGGTGCGACAAAACATTACCATGTAATGAGGGAGTTCGAATATCCATTTCGAATACAGTGGAGTTTGTACAACTCTTAGTTGACTCGTTATTTGATCCAGAACCCACAACGTGGAGGTGGCTACACTATAGCTTCTGCCCGAGCTCTACCTATCCACCCAACCATTAGGACATAATTCGGAGACTACCCAGATATGTCACTATCGGTCAGAATGATCACATATTGAGCTTTACATTCAAAATCCAGTAGTTTTGTCTTGATGAGAGTTGCCCTGATGTAGCGGTTACGTGATTCAGAGCCACACACTTTCGCCAACGCCTCCGTTACTCCGTTAACTGTCCTTTACGCTACCACTATGTGGCACAGAAACTTGGTAACCATTTGTGTGTCGTTTCTGTGCCCGAGAGCTTCTCTGTAAGTTCATCATTAGATATTCTTCTCAGAACTTGTGGTGAAGTATATGATAAACTTGGATGATACCAGTCAATCATTTTTCAGTAGTGGTTTGCTTTGAAGTTCAAAGCTTGGAGAGTATTTACCGCATAGCATCAGGTGAGTTATCTGTAGACTCTAATCGGGCTTGTAAAATTTTCTAAAGTGTGCCTTTACGCACGTCTGGTCCAGAATCAGGCACCATACTGGAAAGGATGTTTTCAGGTAAGGCAAAAAAAAGCAGTGTGAGCTATTGAAGCATCAACAACGGTGCGGTGTTTAAAAAGTAAGTACCTTGAGAGGCAGATGGCTTCAAAGAGATGCCTAGACCCATCCTTCATGGAGTGTTTCATGCGAATTGAAAACCACATTTGAGCATGAATTGTAGATGTGTAGGTCACCATAATCCTAAAACTTCCTGAGGGCAGAAATATACAGTCGGAGTATTTTGTTTGCAGTGGTTAGCCACCGAGCTTTGTGGATACGACCAGGATCTCTAATGCTGAGATCGGGACTACAATGACTAGAATCCACTGCTTGGGATATGTCATACAAATATTTCTTGTCTTTGCTGAGAATTGTACTGCCAATATCAGGTAAGTGACATTCAACTCTTTTGTAATGTATGACGGGGAGAGTTACACAGATTGGAAGTTTTGAGCTATTGGCCCTGTGTATATTGATAAACCAGATGTATGTATGACCATCTGTACCTTAGGAAAACAGACTCCGAAAAGGAAGTTTAATAAAATGGAGGAAGCACACCACCCACTGTAGAAGCATCTCAAACTTTCCACCCAACCTACCGAAAACTCTACCTTTCCATCCTGCGTTTGCGTCAGTGCTGTCAGCATCTATAACCAGAAGCTTTCCTAGACGTTCTTTCGGTTCTTTTTCTGTGAAGTTCACGACTACAGTGCACTCATCATTAACAAAACCTAATTTAGAAGTAACAGGACCCAAATATTTATACAACTCAAACACTACGCAGATTAAATCAAAAACAATTTTTATTAACGATTTTAGGAGTAGTAATAGTAACGCCGATGTTATGACATGGTTAGATAGTGAAATTTTCGTAAAGAAAAGCAATGTTTTTACGCTTTAAATACGTTCGTGAGGGATTGAGTGTTTGCCGTCTGCAGCTCGCTTGGTAAAAGCACCTGCCCGAATTTTTGGAGGTCGTAGGCGCGTGGCCCACCAGATGTAAAAACATTTCTTTTTTTACGAACTTTTCATCATCTATTCATCATGCCATAATATTGGCGCTACAATTACTATGCCTAAAAAATTTTATAAAAATTGTTTCTTAATTTAATCTGCATAGTGTGCGACTTGTATAGCTGATGCAACGGGCTTTCGATGAATTTAATACCATCTCTTTTCAATTTGTTTTAAAAAGCAGTCCATGTACTACCCCATTCCGCAAAATAATCGGTATGGGGAAGTTGGAGGATACTTGCTCTTTATCATATGAGAGATTAAGGCTTTAGAGGTAACGGCCCTGGAAGTAAGGACCAACTTGTCTCACAACCCAACATTTTCATGTTTTGGGCTAGAACAGAAAATTTTTAGGCTTAGGTTTGAAACAGAAGATTTTAGTCGATCGGACTGAAATTTTTCGCACATGCTTCCGATATGAGTAGGCAAGTTTTCCGCACTATTACGTTTCGATGCGAGAAAATTTTGTTTTTTCTGCCCACCCTATAGCATACCAGACGCCATAAGCTGCGACAACAAATTAACTTTAGCAAGATCTATCGGCGCTACGTTTGCAGATATGTCTTAAACGCACATCGGGACACTCTTCACAGTAGAAAACAATATAACATCAGTTACTATCGCCCATGGCGACTGCATGAGATATCGATTAATTTGCATTCTATATATCAAATCGATTTGTATTTGTATCCTTTACATCCTTATAGAATAAGATGTATATTCAGTATCTAATGTGTATTGAATCTATGTCATATTATGACGTCGAATTCCCTTGTCCTTTTGGTGTTGTGCTTTCAAATGCTAGCCACATATTTTAGATTGTCGACACGTTTAATATTTATTGACTTTAGTTACTTGGTTTTTCTTTTGACGTAGCCTACCATGGTTTAATTTGTGCTACCACAGCGGCTCGGGAATATATCTTGAATAGACCAGGCCGAGGTATCCAGTTATAAATATGTATGAGTACTCGAGTTAAGTATACTGAAAGCTTGCCTTCAAGTTATTGAGGATAAGCCTTAGGCTTACCGAGCACAAGTGTCCCATTCTTAATATAAATGGATGTTGAAGCTTAATGTGCTGAACGTTCCCAAGCAACACCAGTTTTAGTGTCATCGCATGCACTAACTTACATATAAATGTAAATTTTATATCCCAATCTAAATAGGCCTTTCTCAATAAAAACCTTGATTAGTACGTAATATAAATTCACTTATTCTCTTTCAAGCGCTTCGTTGAAAATTCATGCGACATAAATATAAAAACAAATATTAATCCTTTGATATTTTAGGTTCGGAAATACCTTAGAAGTGCCTTGAATTTCAATTCGCATGAATATATATAACATATTTCAATTCTATTTCTCTCTATTCTTTATGCATGATATGGTTCTTAGTTTCAAAAAGAAAATTCTCATACATTGGATGCACGTGCAGGAAATAGTAAGTAGATTAATAGCAACAGAGTGCCAAAGTTCATACTGAACACGTATAGCTCTCCAAAAAGATCGTTCAAATCCGCTCTCGTCGCATTGTGAACAACGTAATTTTGGCAAAAACAAAACACGAAAAATAAGAGCATGTATTATTCATAATTCTATAAGAACAAAATTTGATCCCACCTTTTCCGGTAACAAGAATGAAACGTTGAAATATGGGGACTTGTTTGATTTTTATGGGAAGTCCCTCAATTAAACATTGCTGACAGAAGAATACTGTTTGGAAGTATAAAACCAATTACAGGTTATATTATTCAGTGACCAAAATTTAAGAGACGGCCCTCATTTTAATTTCAATAAGTCCACTAAAGACGTACGGTGGCGTAATAATATTGACTTGCATATAAAAGGCACGCTCGACATCACGATAGATAGTTATGTTGCAGTTAGCCTGAAAAAGGATAAGACGGAAGATCTAAATAACTTTAGATGAGATATTAAGGTGAAGATAAGAAAGAAAGGTTCAACCGTTTCTGAAACTGATATTCTCGGCTTTTCTCGTGCGGCAGTATCTGGGGCAAATGTTTAGTGAATAGCAGTTGAGCTAAAAAACTTCAAGTAATAAGAATAATTGTGATCAGAAAACTTTTTTAAAGGAAGGAGGTATAAGGCAAATGACATGGAATTTAAACAGCGACAAAAAGGCAATAACGCGACGAATTGCAACACAGTACAATGCAGGCGCATCACAAAGCATATCCGAAGGTTCAACACGACAAATCTTGCTGCTGATTGGTTTTCACGGAAGGGGACCCTCAAGAGTATCTTTACTACCATTCAAAAATGGGAAGACAAGCCTACAATGAGACCAAGAACATCAAACACGTGACGAGTCTCTGTTCGTTCTCCACCATGCTTATGGTAAGATCAGAATATGATGCAAGCAGAACGAATCCATGAACCCGTCCTGTCTATTGATAACCCTTGAAATAGGTTGCAGTGGAATAATGGTCTGGTAAATGTTCTCCTGCGCCACGCCTGATCCCTTAATGCCACAGAAAACGTCCTTCAATACGAATGTCTACCTGGAAATTATTTCCATCTAAATTCTTCCGTTCATGGATACAATGTTTCCTGATGCAGATGGTCATTTTCAGCAGAACCATGTACTCTATCGCCATGCTCGACTGGTCAGAGATTGGTCTCAGGAACATGGCTCTGAGTTTCAGTTGGTTGAATGTCAGGCTCAGTCACCTAATCTCAGTTACATTAACCATTTGTAGAACAGTGGAAGAGCTCCATTAACCATTTGTGGATAGATGCGAAGCTTAAAAATGCCACCATTCAATTTGAATGAAGAGATTCCATTATGTCAGCATAGACTACTATTTATATGTAACTATCTTCAACTTGTTAAATCCGTGCTCAAAAAAAATATTGGCTGTGACAAAAGCTTGATGAGAACAAACTCGATATTAATATGGTGTGTCTAATATTTTAGCCATTAAGTTTGTGTGTATATCCATTAATCAATGTGAATTCCATGCGGAGGTTATGCATATGTATATTATTAAAATATATCCGACTCATTATGCTTATGCCATGGACCTTTAATGAGGTAGTGTTTTTCGCAAAGTAATAAAAGCTAAAAAAAACGTGATTCTAATGCAATATTTTCCCTATCCTTCTGAAGCATTTCATATAAAAAATATAACAATATACGAAAATTTAGAATATGTATTTCATTGAATATTGTATATGAAAAAAAGTGTAGGTAAATCGTTAGCAATTACACAAATTAGAATAACAATCACAACCAATGATGCCAATGATAGAAAATATGCAAAATAGAAAAGATATCATGTTGCCAAAAAATTTCAATTACTGTCCAAGTATGGAACGACGTTTTAAAACGCGAGCCTCAAAAACAAATATCATATATCCAGGAAATTATTCAGGATACAGGTATAATTTCTCCTAAAAATAATAAGACAACCAAATTGATGTATTAACTTCTCCAGAATTACGAAAAACGGACATAGTGAAAAAAAAATAAAAATGAAAACTATTTTCAAAATAAAAAACATATTACCGTTTAAATGACATTATTGCATTTTTTATAAAAATTTATCTTCTTATACTAATAAAAACCAGGCCATTGCAATTGAAACACGCAAAAACTAAATAACCAGAAATGAATCACAATATGCGACGGAGCTGTGTTCTGCCGTCAATTCATTTAAATCTTGAAACGAAAACAAACAACAATGGAAAAACTTATTGATGGAACAGGAAGTTGCATTCGCCTTTTATAGAAAAAAATTTTCTTATATTTTTTTTCATTTTCTATTTTTAGAGGTCTGTATTTGGAACAATTTGGAACAACAACAACAAAAAAAAAGATATTTACTTATTATAGCAGCCCCCGAAATTTTTTGGCTACTTAAAAATTACGCCAAGATCGCCAAAAAACTGATTGCAAGCTTTTCAATGATTTAGGCAGCGCACATCGAGTCCGGGGGATCTCCCCTCAGTTCGGTCCCTGTGACAACGGGTAAGTACTAATTTATTCATAATATATTGAAAGCATGAAAAATACTATATTCACAAATGTAAATAACCGTAGCAATGGCGATATTAATATGAGAATATGTCGCGTGATTTTGGCGAGATTTTGGCGATAATTGCCCTTTATCTTGGGGATATATTTCGGGGGCAGCTGTAATACGTAAGTACCCAAAAAACTTCTTTCGCTCACTAAACACTTTTTTTTTTTTACGGAGCACCGGAAGGGGAAATGGTGAATATGGAAACCTCCTCCAAGAGAAAATTGAAAATACATTTACAAATCTATTTCATAAAATTATATCCTTACTGACTACCAACAGCTGCAGATTTGGTGCTCAAATTGGGCGGGAGCCTACCAGAACCCGGCTCTCGTACTTCTTCATTTTCGGCGATTATTGAAATATTAGCCGGAGCCCCTACAGGGTCATGAATTGCCAAAAAGATCATGAAAAGGTAAGCAAATTTATGATTAAGGTGATAAATTTTGTTGTCCGGGAAAATAGACATAAACAATTGATATGATTTATCGATTCTTTTGCGGCCGTTGCAGTTTTTAATCGATTTATCATAATATTAGGGCTCCTGCACTTTTTTTGTTAGAAAATGAGCCCTGTGCAGGCTAAATAATTTTCTTTTGCGCATCATTATTAAAATATTTAAAACATACGATCATCGATTTTTGGATTTACTTATACAGCCGCGTGGGTGGTGGTGTTAGAAATTTTATTGTTTACATCGAATTTTCACTTATTTATATGCTACTGCCCCTTTAATCCTTTGACTCCTTACAGGGCATCTATGTCCTACTAAAATTTTTAAAATTTCTAATGGGAAGAAAAATGTATGGAAAAAATATGTATTCCCACTGGGAAAAAAATTAAAAATAAAAAAAATAAAAATTGGGAATTAAAAAAAAATTTAAAAATTTAAAATGCGTAGTCAAAGGGTTAAGCAGATATGCATACAGAGGAAGTATAACGTAGGGACAAAATGTACACGGGCGCCGCAAAATAATATTACAAAATTTTCACAATTTTATTTCCAGTTTCAATTGAATGTGACAGGGTGCGACATCTAGCGGACCTCGTGAAAACCAGTAACTCACTTAGTAATAACTGTTCGCAGAAGCCAACCTGAATTTTGGATGTCATTAAAAGAAGGATATCCCCTTCTGAGGGATAAAACTCGGAGAAAGTTCATTCGACTTGCAACCTCTTATTTGTGCGATTTTCTGCGGTTGCTGTAATAAAAATTAAATATCGGCGCGAAAATCAACGTGGAGAAGGAACTGAAGGTGGCTGTGTATAGTTTGATTCCACGATTTGAGATAATGTGAAGGGATCAACAGGCCATCCATCCATCCCATTAATTATATATCATTAGTTGAATTTTTATAATTATATTTTATTTGTGATCTTCGATACGTATCATTTATTTTTACATATGCATATTTTTAGAATTTGACATAGGCAAAGTTTCTGTTTAGAATTTGATATTGACAAAGTGTACATATTAAAATTTGATATTAACGAGTGTACATTTTAGAATTTGATTTTGATAAAGTGCATTTTTTAAAATTTGACATATGCAATATATACTTCTTAGAATTTGACATAGGCAAAGTGTACTTTTTAAAATTTGACATGGGCAAAGTGTACGTTTTAAAATTTGAAATAAGCAAAGTGTACTTTTTGGAATTTGACATAATAAAAACTTAAGCAAATTTTAATTCAGAAAGAGCGACGTGAATCGAAAAAGTTTGAGAACCACTAGTTTAATCTATAAAAATCAGAAGTTTTTGGAAGTTTTTCCTACATGATACTTCCCCCTGTATGCATATATTTATACAGAAGCAGTAGCACGAAGGGGCGATATTCCACCTGTATGCATTTCTGATTACAGAAACTGTAATATGTAAGAGTGACTTCTAATATATGTTGAAATAAAATAGAAGAATCCCATTAATGGACCAAAAACGAATGATGCGATTATACACAAAAAACTCGTTATAGTTACTATGGTTAACCAGGGCCGGATTTAGGGTGCCAGGCGCCCTGAGCACAACGATTTTTCAACACCCTCCATTTCCGTAACTAGAGGGGGGGGGGGCTAACCCCCTAGAAAATTTCTTCTAAGCATTGGTGTGGTTTAGCCCCTAGAAAAGTTAGCCCCTAGACTTCAGTTGTCTGACGCCCATGCCCCCGACCCCGACCCCGACGTACTAGCAGATGGTGGTTGCGGTGGTTTCAGCAAGGAGATTAATAGGAAGGGTGGTTGCCGAAAGCGGCAGCGCTCTGCCCCAAAGCCGTACTAGCAGAAATAAATAAATTTCGTCTTTCTGCTCCCCCACCAAATGAAAAGAAAAATCGCGGAGGATAGGAAAATGGCGATATTTATCATTAGCCTACCTTATGATTATTATTATAAGATACAATAACGATATTTTTATAAACGAGTTTAATATTTGACGACGATTTTTAAAATCCTTTTTTTTTATATTATGGAGGGAGCAAGGGAGCATGCAGAACAAAATTTCAGAGAGGGCGCAAAGCTTGAAAATTTCACTTGTAGGATTAGTTTTAAGTACTTTTTACTTGAAAATAATTATTTTTAACGTCAACTTATTATTCTCAGGAGGGTGCATGCCCCCCCTGCCTGGATCCAGCATTGTGGGGCAGGGGTTGTCTCACGAAGTTTTTCAAAATTTCGGATTTAGAAAAAAAGGATAGATGCCGCCTTCTCGTGG
Organism: Dysdera silvatica; assembly: GCA_006491805.2. Lineage (NCBI taxonomy): Eukaryota > Metazoa > Arthropoda > Arachnida > Araneae > Dysderidae > Dysdera > Dysdera silvatica. The sequence goes on from QLNU02009000.1 coordinate 9,678, forward strand.
AGAGATGATCGACAGAATTCTACGGTATATAATTTGAAATTAGAAAAAAAAAAATCCGTAGTCTCTTGCGCCCCTAAAAATTTTACGCCCTGGGCAAGTGCCAAACGTGCCCATTTACAAATCCGGCACTGTGATTAACCTCAAAATATGAGCTTATTAACTCAACTGCTTCTCTCTATATTTTTTTTTCAGGGTGCTTATTGTAGGCCGCCACCCTGTAATATCGCCGTATTTGTTAATAAAAAATCTGTTTTCAGTAAAAAGCCTGCTCTTTAATAAAATATGTTACGTAGCTTTATAAATATTACAAGATTAAGAATATTATAAAACATTTTAATAATATTATTAAAATATAAATAAGTGCTACATCAACGAAAATCGTGTGTAGTTATTGGATTTTCAATTTTTTTTTTGTCAACATTTCTTCAAAGGAAATCACTTTTGAATATGATATCCTAAAAATGTGTGTGTGAGTTCGCACTCTCTACGAAAATACGTACACTAATGATCATTTTCACCTAAAATTTTGCACAAATATTTATGATGAATGATGAGTACGCAAATATTTATGATGGATGATAAGCATCAAACAAATAAAAATAAAGCAAACTGAAGTTAGAATTTATTTACATTTGCTCTCGTTGAGCAGAAGGATTTAGTTGACTTATGAATTCTCTGGAACAATTATGGCAAACTTCGCCTGGGTAAGCGATTTCATCATCACTGCTTTCTTCTTCGTCATCCTCACTGCCATTTTCGTCACCACATGTCATATTAATATCAAATAAACTGTCAAGAGAGATGTTTTGTAATTCCACATTTAGTCTCTTGCGTTTAGTAGTTTTCTTTGCTTTGCTGGCTTTTTTCTGGTTCGTCTTTGTCTTTGATTTTTTCTTCGTTGATTTTGCAGTACGGTTTCGTCTGGATTTCTTCGTTAACGTTTGTTTCCGTGTTCGTTTCCCTTTGCACCTTACGACTCCCTTTCTAGTGTGTTTGGACTTTTCTTCTGTCTTAAGAACGAGCCCTTGTCCAATACGAGTATTTGCTGCTCGCTTTCTTTCACCTATATCAACGAAAGAAAAAGAACCATATTAAAACCATGGATAATTATTCGACAGATGTAAACTTTGACGTACCCTCTTTTAGACAGTCTCTATCTCGCTAGAGCTAAATCAGCTCCATGAATTTTTAAGCTTGAAATTAGTTCGTTATCATCATTTGCAACTATATTGCCAATGCATAGTCAGGAGCGCCCAGAGCCGAGGCTTGCCCCCCCCCCCCATGAACTCTTCCCTGGGCAGTGGCA
>QLNU02009002.1:0-14533 GCA_006491805.2 Dysdera silvatica
GCTGGAATACAAATACAATTTAATACTTTACAATCAAAGATCACTGAAGTAAAAGATACAATTTCATACTTTACGATCAATAATTACTGGAATAAAGATAAGATTTTATGCTTTGCAATCAAAAATCGCTGGAATACAGATACAATCCAATACTTTACAATTAAGAATCACTGAATTAAAGATACTATTTTATACTTTGCAATTAACAATCACTGGAATACAGATAAGATTTTATGCATTGCAATCAAAGATCGCTGGAATACAAATACAATTTAATACTTTACAATCAAAGATCACTGAAGTAAAAGATACAATTTCATACTTTACGATCAATAATTACTGGAATAAAGATAAGATTTTATGCTTTGCAATCAAAAATCGCTGGAATACAGATACAATTTAATACTTTACAATCAAAGATCACTGAAGTAAAGATACGATTTTATACTTTACGACCAACAATCACAGGAGTACAGATATGATTTTATACCTATAATATGCTATATATTAATTATATAGGTAAACCAGCGTATTATTGAATATTGACTACACTTACTGGAAATAGGATGGAACAGACCAGCCGTAATAATCAGCTGAAGAAGAATTTAAGGCTCTGAGGCACTCTACGAATACACAAAAATTTGTGAAAAAGTTTTAATAAAAATTAAAAATATTATTAAACTATACCGCATTATGTTGATAATTAAATAATTAGTGAAAAAATCGACGTTAGTTTTGTGTTCTAACATCACGCAATGAATTCTTCTGGAGAACACAAGCATAAACAAAGAATTGTTTTAGAAGTAGCTGGTGATAGATTTTACGTTAATTCTTACATTAAAAAGATACACTTGCACGAATTTAATGGCATATTTAATGTTAATTTGGTATATCATGTGGCCATATTTTTAGTCTACCGTAAGATGATTTCTCAAAACCGCCCTCTCCGATCCAAGCGGTTCACCAACTACACAAGTTTTTAGCCTCTTAAATCTTCGGTGGTTTTTTTGCCATCGATTCCAGGAATTCGGTTGTTTATCATTGTTCAGTTTTCCTTAAAATATTGCTTGACCATTTGCGTTTACAATTCATTCCCGCAACAAGTTTTTCTTTTTCCTACTTATTACTCAGAACATTCCTTTTCCAATCTCTCCTAGTTTGTTCTAAACATACGTAAAACATAGCTAGCCAATCAACACGCATTGCGTTACTCTCTCTCCGTTATATTCCATGTATCTCGGTTCCTGCCATTCTTCATCAAACTTCATTAGGTTTCGTCCTACCTTTTCTCCACTCACGGCACTCTGCTATGTATCATACCACCTCTCATACTTCATCGCATGGAGAGTAAGATCGGTGCTACATCACTATGGCTTCGCAATACTTCTTCTGGAAATACAGTCCCGCTCGATCGGAGGACAACCTTTCCAAATCATCTCTACATACAAAACAACAAACATATTCCACGTATCGGGTCTACGAAAGGACTGCTGAAGTACACGTGTCATTTAACACATTGACTGCCGCGTCACCCGTATTCGGGTGACAGCAAAAGTTCTCATCGGGCCGCGTCTCCCGTATTCGGGGTGACGCTTATTTGACTACTTACAAAGGATCTTCGAAAATATTTGGACAGATATTCCACAGGATGTAATAAAACTATCGAATTATTATAAAAATGTTTTATTAAAAAAATTATTTGGAGTGTAAAACATTAAAGCATTCTATGCAAAACTGAGGTTGGTTAGAACACTTTGGACAAAAGTTGTTGTTTTCTTCAGATTCCCTCGTGCCTTTGATCGGTCCATTTCACATCTTTTATTTGAATGACATCGTTTGCATGCGCGTCTAATGCTTTTTCCAGAATCATTTTTGCGAACGGCGATATTATGCTGACTTCGTCGAACAGAAGGCTTGGTTGTAATTCTATTTATATTTCTCTTTCTGGGCAATCTGATCTCTTCCTCATCGCTGCTACCCGAATTTATGTGAGTATCGTAACAGGTTTCTTCTTCACTGCTATATGACTCACTAAGAACTAACTTTTGCATTTTTCTTTTCAATATTGAAACGAATGAGGGCAGAGATTTTAAGTTATACCACTCGGTACTCGGCAAAGATTCGAACCGTTCATGCAGAGTAGCGAGGTGACAAGTGAGGATCTTAGGAATGTATCGATAGAAACAAATGAACAGATATGATGAGCCAGCAGCGTACGCTTCGTACAGGGCACGCGTGGCCTAACGGAGATTTCGTTGCAAACACACGCGGCAGCCAACGCGTTCAAGACCTTTTTTCTGAACAATGATATGATTTCATCTTCAGGATAAAACTGCGTGTATTTTCAACGTTTAACTGAAAAAAGGCTTTATGAAAATACCCAAGAAACACGCATTTTTCAGTCCAAGCAAAGCACCTTTTAGGGGTATTGTCTACAAAAGAAATTACTTGGAAGTTTAGATCTTTCATGAGATTAAATCGAAGACGTTTAGGTCTTCAACTTATTCATCCATACCTGGTCTTATAAGAAGAATTTTCTGTCTTCTTTATTGTCTATACTGAAGACGGAAAAGAGATGCAGAATTACACAGAAGACAGAAAATTCTGCTTACAAGACCTTAACTTGGGAATTATAAGTTATATAAATTAAAACAGTAACCACAAATTCATTTTATTTAAACTTGCAAACTATGTCATCAAAATCTCACCATTTCTCGCAAAGTTATAGTGGCATCTACCCCATTTATAAGAGTCTTTGAGGGTGATGAAAGAGTCTTTGAAATACACAAATAACCAAGCTAACGGAACCGCGTTGTAGACCCCTAAAATTATGTATATATACAGCATGGCAAAACCGATGCCTAAGGATGAGACAAAAGTTATGTATCAATACGTGGCTAGAGAGAAATTATTAACACAAAATCCATGACATATGAAGGTGTATACTCATTAGGGATATTAAAAAATGAAATACCTTTAAAAGCGGGGGATATATACCACATATCTAGAAGACCAGCGCCAAGATACTGGCCTAACGTCATCAAAAGATACAATAAGGGGAGGCCTAAGATCATGGACAATAGCAGAAACTGAAGGATAAAACTGCCTGAAATATAAATACGCAATGTGAAACGACTTGCATGTCATAATATACATAACTATATTCGCATGTAGCTTGGGAAGTTACTGGAATTTAACTGGACCGCACTATGTGTGGGTGGAGCTACATGCATTTAACTGGAGAAGATCCACTCTGCACATCACTAAATATGTGAAACCCAGATTAGTAACTTGGTGACTTATCCACCTTTCAAATTGATGCAGATTGGAAACTTTACACAGAACGATGTGTTTTTCATTTGTACTGAAGGATGGGGAGAGGGAAGGTGATGGTTAATTTGGTTGTTGACATTTTTTGCAGTTCAGCGGCGAACCGACGCACAGTTGGGCCAAGTACACTAATTGTTAGCAAAAACTCTAAAAAAAGTTAATAATATGCGGCAAATACCAACTGGAATTGAGAGTCGAATAGTGTACGCGTAAGGTATGACGTAGGGAGGAGGTGGAAAAAGAACGACACCCCTAGAAAAGTATCGTAAACTTGACTGTTCTGGCGATTTCAGATTCTGCCTGCAAAGAAACAAAACTGATAGTAGTGTGTTCCTTTCGTAAAAGTACGCTTTCGTACATTTTGATATTCAACTACTTTAACATTGCGTCCATACCCGTAGGTTAATACATCATTTTTTAATTTTGTTTGTTGCGTAGTGATTAATAGTATTTTATAAAGTTAATTTAATACTGAGGCATTAAAAAAAATTTTTTTTTTGATAGTTCAATGTTTGTTCGTTTGTGGAAATTTAGTTTATATCAGTCCATATCATGTCCGTAATTTTAACATATATGTTTCCTTATAAGTTGATCTTGCTGAAATATAAAAAAAACCTTGCCCATATTTGCCCCATTTGGAAATATTCCTTATTGTATAGAGTGGCCATAATTTAAGTCTTCGTATTTTGAATCAACCTGTAGCTTGATCTAAGAACGCAAATGTCTCCAAATTTGGCAAGTAGCTTAGCTAGACCATGTGGAAGCAATTTCAACATCGACACACAATAAAACTATAAAAAACTACTCTCCTGGCAGTCCTGACAAAATTTTATCAAGAACCAAACGTTTAATAATTTGACCGCTCGTAACTTGTTAGAATCTGACTATTTTCAAAATTGTGACATCATTGTTTCTAGAAAAAAAAACTCTTTAAAATGACACCAAACATGATATACATTCTATTTGAAATTGGCAAGCGCCCTGTCACCTTTTTAAGGGCGCTCATAATTTTTATATCGCAAAATCAAGTACGCTTGACTTGATAATGAATAAAGTTGGTTTTGTTCAAATATATTGAGGTGCTCAAAAGTTATTAATTTCTAACTTTTCGGTGCAATGGCCCCACTGTGCGACAGTTAAAATTTCAGCAACTCATCCCTGGAGGAAAAGGCTAAACAACTGAGCAACGCCATCTTGACCAGCATGATGAATGTGTGGTCAATAACTCCAAGGTATGAAGGTACCTTGAAGACACTGACCACATAATAATATTGATAGAAGAAACTTGAAGATTCTGACATTTTAAATGACCATGCTGACCATACGCACGTTTTTAAATTTTTAAAAAGTACTGGGTTTTACTACAGTCTTTGATTTTACCATGTTTGGCGCAGTATAGCCCAGATGCTCTTGCGCCATAAAACATCCAAACAAACTTGAAGACGAAACTGTGTATTAGGTCTTCAGAAACCACTAGTGTGAGCAGGTGTAGTTGGGTGTCATAAACCCCATCGCGATGCAATTTTGTATGTAAGTATATCCATGTATGGAGCTGTAAGACACACATGAATATATGGAGCTGTAACCCCCCACCATGAACGCTCTGTGTACGCTAATATCAAAGACTGAACTGTAAGCTAAACAAAAATTCTAGCCCTTAAACCATTGCATATACATCGATCTCTAAAGTCGATCTCACAAGTTAGAAGAGCGTCAAATTCAGCCTAATAAGCTCTGCTTAATGGATATAACTACTAAGTAATTAAATATGTACCAGCATTTATTAAAATTTTATTTATTATAAGAGTTGTATGTAACTACCTTTAGAAATATTCCATTGCCATATCAATAAATCTTAATGCGATTTCAGAGTACCTGATGCACGAATCAAGACGAATGCTCGTGGTATTTTAATAAACAAATTTCTTGTATTTTTACAGCGCAAGACAACAAAGGTCATACTGCGTCGGGACCAGGAGTTTTTCGAGGATTCGGGATCTTCTAAAGACCAGGAAACCAACCTTCAAGATTGCAGTGATCAGATAGCCTTCCTCCCCCTCACCCTCCAGGAGCCAACGTTTTGGAGAGTGGAGGGTGGGGCGAGAGATCTTTTATGGCGACAAACTACCATCTGGCATAAACCCCAACAGTTACTTTAAAATGTTAATGTTAGTTAATTAAATAGTTAAAATAAACTGAATTACAAAACAACAACCACTTGAACGATTTCAATTTTACTGATTTCGCAGAGCACCAAGCTTTAAAATCAATGGTTTCACAAAGACTGAAAGAAAATGCATGCGTAAAGAGACGCTAATTTTTAACAATACACGCACGCCAGGGGGCACTGTTAAAATAGTATTATTGACGTATGATGCCGAAATCTATTGACAGAAAACAAAATTAGAATCCAAAGTTGTTTCAGCTTTGCTACATTAGTAACAATGTTTGATGTTATTTTAAAGTCAAAATTTTAATAACATTCCTCGATAGTGAGGAGGCGAAATACACGTTTCGCCCCTTCTTCTCCGAGATAGAGGGGCGAAAAAAACCCCCCCCTTACTTTTTGGGAGTCAAACCAGCTGAATTACGGCAATACTTGGTGAAGGAGTTACAAGTGCGCTAAAACAGGGCAATAAATTGGACACTTCGAGTACAGTGAAAACGTCTACAATGGCACTCACGACCTGAGAAAGGATATCATCGTAAACAAAGTTGATCATGGACCGGCAGAAAATATCGTTATGGACAACTGTGTTTGTTTTTAAATGTCCTTCCTGGGAAAAAAAGAGCCTGAGGGAATTATTTTAACCTTTTAAATTGGGACTATAGGAATTTATCAAATGCACTCATCAATAGAAACGAAGTTTCGAAGCCCCTGTGTATATGCCAAGGCCATTAATCAAGCGAAGAGAGAAATAATTCATAAGTGAGGGCGTGGTACTTTCGGCTGTGTGACGTCTGTGGAGTTTGTCCCATTTGGTATTAAAAATACTAGAATACTCTTAGTCGTTCACCATTCGAAATAAAACTAAGCTTTTTTTTTATGTATCTGAGGTGATCTCAATACCTTGGTGGTGGGGAGGGGGGGGGGGCTATAAATTGGAAGTGCGTTTAATTTTATTTCATGTTGTCATAGCTCGTAAAGGAAGGAAATGTACAGCCCATTGAAAATAATTAAAGATAATATATTGATTTTATTGATTAATAAAATTGATACCCACGGTTTTTTTTGGTTTTTTTTCATACTAAAGATTTTTTTGGTGCAGGAGAAAAAAAAGATACCGTCTCCGTCCTGGAGTCGACTCAGGTCCCTCCGTTGAGCCCGGAGTGTCTTTGACCGCTAGACGAACGAGGACAGGTAATAACGCTCTCTTTCTCCGTATATAAGGATGTAAGGTATTATTACCCTCCGCAGGGATAACACAATTGCCAAATATGGTCAACACAGAACACACAAAGCCACTGGGGCGAGTTTTTTGTGAGGGATTTAAATTACAATTACTAAAGCTGACACTCACGTTTTTTAGTTCATACTAGAGTTTACTTCTTTTTTTTAAAAAAAAAAGTATAGGAGAAAAAGAGACTTTGCCCCTTTCTGGAGTCGATTAATCCCGTTTAAGAGACCGTTCACGCCGTCCATATGTCCAGAGCCGACGAGGGTGGGGGGTGCTGCAGAGGCTGCAGCCCAGATGAAATCTACGGACCAGCGTGGCAAGGATCTATGCTGTAGGGAGCCTGACCCCTGGAAGTGAGCCTGTGGCCCGCGTTGGCTCTCGGAAACCCCTGCACATGCCACGACTACTTAATTTTAAGGACCCAAAGTTACCAAGCTGTGACAAAGTCATTTTATTATTTTAAAAAAAATTGAATTATTTAAGAGAGAGTATAGGTTACCTTTGTAGATATAGACCAGCACTGAGAACCTGCTGATGTTGTACAGACCTAGGACACAGCTTAGACAGGCAAAGGTTGACGAAGCTTTGTGGGGCCATCTCGGGAGTCTTCCTCCAAGTGGTCGTACCTCCGGAATGGCATCTTGACTCGTGTCCGAGGCATCAGTGTCTCGTCGTTCTACACGTCTTCCTGATGGCCGCGGCACGGAAAAACGCGAAGTGGAGCTGCTATTGCCACTGGTTGTTGATGACGTTGAGGCCGAACTGGCCGCTATGGCCTCGTAAGGCGGTGGGTGAGGTACATTTTCTCTAGATGGAACGCTAATAGATGGAGAGGTGACGCTGTTGTTCAAAGGTGCTCGACTGCTAGCCGATGCCGCTGAGTCCGATTCGGCTCTTGAGGGACATCCCATGGCGATCACCACGCTCTGCGGAGAGCTGACAACGCCTTCTAGCAAGGGCCATACATAACTGACATCCCACCCCAACATACGGAGTGAAGGTCCAAAGAAAACTGGATGTTAGAAGACCTCTGAAAGAAAAATGATTGAATATCAGGATAAAACAAACCACAAAAACTAAAAATTAAGAAGTTCTATTATCGATAGACAAAAGTATCAGGAAAGGGGAGGAAATAATCTGTCATCGTCTTAAGACTACAGTTGATTTAGCTCGATTTTATTTGGTTCTACTTTATACGTCTCAAGACTGCTTCTTAAGATCATTAGAAGCAGGACCAAAGATTCAAATGCGATCCCTCCGAACTAAGACACATAAATATCAAGGACCATGCAGAGAATTTAACACAGCAAAACTCACTATGTATATGAGATTTTGTCTCATACTCTGAGAACCTTAAGCTATTAAGAACGTTTAATATATGATGGTTGTTATTTAAAATAAAAGAGGTTAGAATTATATATTAGAACGTTAAATTCAAACAAATTTCTATTTGAAGAAATAGGAAATAAAAGGAGATAGTAATCCAGAAAGAGAGAAAATTTCACAGGTGAATTTATGTATTACACCAACCATGGGCGCCCACTAAGTCGGCAGAGGGGTCTCGAGCCTGCCCCTAGCCATTCAAAAATTTGATTTGCCCGATTCTGCTAAGCATTTACTTCAAAAAAAAAAATTACAGTTCATTACTAATTGTCAAGCAGTATCAATTATTTTTGTAGCATTTTAGTATCTTGTACATTCACTAAAATGTTTGACAGCCTTGAGAAGGTTTGATTGATTGTTTGGCTTTTTTATGGCGCAAGAGCATCTGGGCTATACTGCGCCAAGCTGAGAAGGAGGTAATGATTTGTCTCAGTCCCCACCCCATAGAAGTACACATGATTCCAATTAGGCCTGCGAATTCTCCCGAGTTTAAAAAAAAAGGGGGTTGCGCTGATGAGAAATGTTAAATGTTTTCTCTCCTAAGCTGTTTCATTTTTTTTTTCCAAATATGAGACAAAAATCACTTTATAGGGCGAGCTTGCAACTACCGATATCTACAGCAGCTAGACTTACTATCGAAGGGCATTTTCCACTCCTTGTATGCATATCCAAGAATAAAACGAAATTTCGAAAACAAAAGTCTTATTTCACGTATCAACCTTTTGAAACTAGCTTATATGCTCAGTCAATGGCACTTGCAATTTTTTAATTAAGTTTTGCTAAGACTCCTAAAAGTGAGAGCTGGCGTATAAGGCATTTTGATGCCATCGTATCACGTGATATTCACTGCTGTGTAAAGTTGAGTGATTTATAAGTGTGTTATTTTCAACAAAACAGGGTGAAAAAATGGATGTACCGCTATGAATTATTCAAATCACTCGAGGAATAAACAAAAAATTTTCAGATTTGCAACAGATCCTGTAAGAAGGAAACTCTTAATTTTCCAATGGGAAACGTAGTGTTATGAAACCGGAAGTGTATAACAAAATGGCGGGGGATTTGTCGGCCTATAATTCCAGGGGCTCGACGTTTAGCATGAGAAATTGCTATTAAATTCGACACTCCAAACTGCTTATATACATCATCATAAACAGATTTTACTATATAATTCAGAACGGGATCGTAAAACAACATGCTTCTCTTAAATATCAATGTCTTCACTGAATTGGAACTTCAGTATACGTTGAGATGAGTTTAGCTGTTTACCTCTCATCTTAATCGTCTGTTTATTGGCTTAACGTCACAGCGTTGCCAATTCAGTCACTTGTTATTCTGAGAAGACAGAGCCGCATACGGAGGCCGCCTTGCTCGATTCGCCTTCAACTGCACAACAACATATCGCTTGTTATGGGAACGACGGCTTAACGATTTTTAGAACCACGACACACTTAAAATCAGTGGCGTATTCAAGGGAGTGCTTTGGGGGTTCAACCTTTTCCCACTGAATAGCAGGGCCTTTTTTCTTTATCACCGAACCACCTGGGATTACAGTGACGGCTCCGGCAGCCACCCTTCCCAATCCCCTTCTTGCCCAATTCATCATCACCGAACCATGTAAGACTTTTGAAACTACTTGAGCTCCTCCCATCATTGAAGCGACACGTCCCTGTTTACAATAACGATCACTCTACGCATTAACAATAACGGTCAAAACTTATTATTTTTGATAAGTTTTGAACTTTAGAAACTTTACAAAAACAACTTTGGTTAGTTGAACCAGTAAAGAGAAAAAGCGTGAACTTTATACGCGGGCGCCATTGTTTAGTTACCAATTCCATGAACAGCAGTTGATTTGTGTTGTACCATATCGGTCGGTCAACATTTGTCATAAGAAGCTAAACCGGTTAAATATGCTCTATACCGGTCCTAGAGTATTTCCGGCTACAGGCCTTTTCGGAAAATAAATGTACACAAAAGTAAAAACCACTTTTTACATATCTGGTGAGAATCTCATGCTTGTGAAAGTGGGGGGAAATGCCTGCAAAAAGGAAACCAGGATAATGAAACGGTTACGTCATCCCTGACATAAATCAGTTGACCGCTAGTAACAAACTGATCCTCAGGCCTACTGCATAACCAGTTGTGCATATTTTGTTTTCTTCGAATGCATTTTAAATCCGGCCTGACCGATTGACCATGACCCGATCGTATTAAAACTGCCGACCTACCTGACACAACACGCCGCTTGCGCGAAGTAGGCTGTCCTGTGCTGCCACCCTGCTGGTAACGCAAAAGGAAACAGTTAGGTCACACTTTTAAACAGCTCTGACATAACCTTGCGTGATGCCGTTGAATTGAAGGATTGGGAAAAATGTGTCAATATTAGTAGGTGAAGTCTGACTCCGTTTTAGCCATTGTATATCCAATGGCCGGAAGTTGACTCACAATGGGGATTTCGCATACAGAACCCTAATTTAGGAGAGGACAAGGTCTAGCCTTTCCTTTCTGGAGAAATGTATGGTTCAAACGCTGGGGGAGGATTAAGGACTGTTATAAAATCAAAGAAAGGATTTAGACATTTCGGTCGTGTCTAAAATGGACGAGATAGTATGATCCACAGACTCCATCTCGCAGCAGGACAATTTAGACTTACAGAGCGAAATAATAGGTTATTAGTAGAGATAGTCGCAATTACATTTTCGTTGGAGCCATGTAAGTACAGTGGAGGAAGTACATAGTAGGAAGGTGGATGATACATGACCATATGTTTGTTTGTTTTTTGGTTTTACGGCTCAAAGACTACAGTGGTCATGCTGCGCCGGGACCTACAGTTTTCCGAGGAATCCGAACCTCTTAATGCCTGGGGAACCAAACCCCGGACTACAGTGAGCAGTGCGATCTTTTTTATGATACACGGCCATAAGAAGATGCATAATGCATGGAGTCGTGGGAAGACAAATGAGACATTAAAAAAAAAACCAAAAAAAAATGGTAGTATATTCGAGCCTTTGAAAGTCTAACCTCCCTCCACCACCGGACTATAATGGCCAATTTTTAGGTAAGTGTTCTATTATGGCACCGTTGAGGGTCGAACCCGTATCGACAACACGCTGGGCGAACACGTTGCCATTTCACTCTAGAAATTTTATTTTTATGGCGCAAGGACAACCAAAGCTATGCTCTGCACCGGTCATTCTAAAAAGGGATTTTATATTCTTTGCTTGAATTTGTCGTTTGGCTTTTCCACCCACAGTTTGCTCTTTACACTTGCTTCCATAATAAATAATTCCTTCAATTTCTTCCCCATCCTTTCTTTCCTAAAACCGATACCACAGCGAGGTTCCCTTTCTTTGAGGATCCCCCACTTCTGGGCCTTCTTTTCCATTTCTTTGATAGTTCTTTGTGGTTCTTGGGAACCTCATTAGTTATTAGCGGGCAACTATAAAAAATCGCATAAAGCAAGTCATCTACAACATCACAAAAGGAAGGATAAATCTGAATTGCGCCTCTCCCTTCATCCGCCGTCTTTTAAGGTCTATTCTGTCCCGGCTTCATTGGCCTCCCCTATCTACTTCTTGCTTGCCCTCTACCTCTTTCACCTCGAGGATAATACAGGAGCAAAACTTCTGGATCGTGTGAAGCCCTTTATTCACGAAACCATAAATTAGTCACAGTACCAGATTTACGTATAGACCCGGATCTAACGCCCCACGGTTTTGGGGCCTCACTGGGATCTTGAAGGAACCTGGTGTTACTTAAATTTAAAACTTATTTTAATCACATTTCCCCCGAAATTTTCGTATATTTTTATATTTGCATATGTATAGTTGGATCATCATATTATCTGATGGGGTCCCTTGCTCTCTAAGAGTTACTCAGAATTCCCACTCATCGGGGGGTGGGGGGGGGACTAACTTTTTCAAGCTTTTTCCCTGACTTTTGAGACAAAATTCCCTGACTGTTCGCGATCAAAAATTTGAATTGAACTTCGGTTTCGGGGAAAAGAGCCTCATGTTCGCGTGAAACTTAGCCATTCCGAACAGGTCATGAAGGTTTTCCCTGTCTTTTCCAGGTTTGACTAAAAAATTTCGTTTCTCCCTGACTTTCAGGGACGATTTCAAATTCCCTGACAATTCCAAGTACTCCAGGTTACGTAGAAACTCTATTATAATCCTTGGGCCCCAAGACCGTAGCCGAGATTTAATTTCGGGGGGGGGGTCAAAAATTTTTACAGCATGTATCGATAGAATCACAACATGCAAGGCCGTAGTCAAGTCCCATTAAAAATGTAGTTTCGGGGGGGGCGGTCCCTAAGATTCCCCCACCCCGAGATACGGGGATGCTTAGGCCCCTACCTTCTTATTTAGAACTATGGGTGTCTTTAGGTATAACAAAAAGCTTTCTATTTGCCACTTGATTTTCTTTTTAAATTGATGGCTATTTAAAACATCAGCTGGCTCTACCGCAAGCTTGGAACTTTCTTAGAAATACAAAATTCAATTTTTTTTCTTAACCGAAACTCTCGCAGTTAGAAAAATCGCGTTCTTTGGGGGCATAAACTGTCAGACGGCACTGACTGGAAACTAGGACAACAATGGGACTCGATCCCATTAGAATACGCATGAAAGGAGGAGGAAGGGATGGTATTTATTTCTCTCTTTGACATAACATTTAAGGCTTTAAAATTTTATTTTTTTTTAATCAAGAGGAAATCTGAAAATTTAAGGACTTTTAAAATAATATAAAAGTGTACAACGTATCGGGTCGGGAGTTACGACTCGCAAAAGGACAAAAGATTAAAGCCTCTTTATTTGCGAGTTTTTACCATCGAGTTCAATACCGAATGCCTTAACGATGTCATAAAGATTATAGGTATACCTCATGTTATTGCGTTTCGCAAATGTTGCAGCGGCTTTTTTTTTAAATATAAATGGAAGGTTTACCACAACCGTACGTCGGGCAAGTCTTATCGTCGTAGCATTTGCACATGTTGCGTCAACATGTCACTTTCGTGTAACCAAACGAACACGTGTGACTGTTTATTTCTGCGATATGGAACTGAACACGCAATATCTACGAGGTATGCTCGTAGATTTTTACCGGTCTACCAAGGGACAAAAATTTATTCTTGGTAGCATATACGAAACCAGACCTGTAGCTAAGCCGGGGCCAGAGGGGTGTGACCCTCTAGTTGTCCAATGCTTATGCTCCAATTGCCCCCATGGAACTACTTATACATATAGAACAATACCCGGCTGCTCTATGCCCTTTGCTTTGCCTAAGTTGCCCCTTTATCCTTGCTACAGGCCTGTACGAAATCCATAACAAATTAAAACGTCCTGTCATTACCAAGTAGAACTTCCATTCAGCAGAGTTCCCGTAGGTGTATTCCATAGTGACTTTAAACACCTATGTATTTCGACCACGTTAAGTCTCTAATGAGAGAGAATTTTAATCGCGCATGAATTAAATTGCGTCTTTGTTATTGGTCGTAGAAATATTTAGAAGAATAGACAAGGTAAACTGGCAAGTACTTCGTGCGTCGCGGTCATGAACTGACAACTTCCATATGCAATTTCTATGCACGTTTGCACTAACACAAATATTAACTTTGCTTCGTGACGTCACTCATTTCAATGTCCTACGTAGAACCCCTAGTATTATTAGCCGCCATTTTCTGGTCTACTTCCGGTTTCGTAGCACTATGTTACCATTGGAAAATTAATAATCCATTTTCTTCTTTCAGGATTTGTTGCAAATCTAAACGTTCTATATTTATTCATGATTATAATGATTAGAACAATTCTCAGAGGAATACCCACCCATTTCACCTTATTTTATTAAAAATAGCACACGTGTAAATCACTCAACATAGCAGTGAATGGGATCACGTGATACGATGGCAAAAATATGGAGGATATGCGCCACCTCTCTTTTATAGGAGCCTTAATCTTACGCAGTGTCGTGGGAAAGAGACAGGTAAGGTTTTAAGTCTCTTCCCATTTGTTTGGATTTTTTATGGCGCAAGAGCATCTGGGCTATACTGCGCCAATCTCCCCATTTGACTAACAAATCGTTCTCCTAAACGCCGAATCCCTGGCGTTTTAAAGTTACTTCACCCCCCACACTCCCCAACAATATTTGAATTGCTAGGCTCCTGTGAAAAAAATATGGAAGTAAAAAAGTAATTCCTGCCCAGACAAAATTATCACTACCTCCGTACTAATAGAAGTAGGGATGGAGCTACTTTTAATCATATGAAACAAACAGCTGAACAGTTAATGTTGCGTACCGTTTTCATCCAATATACTATATCACATAATGAAATCTTTGAGGAAAAATTTTCTGGAAGAGTCTTCGGCGAAAATTAATTACAAAACAGTTCATGTCAGATGGCGTTCATACATTGGCGTACGCAGGGG
>QLNU02009008.1:0-25409 GCA_006491805.2 Dysdera silvatica
ATATATGGATACCCTCAAACAAAAACTGGGTGTATACGCCAGAAGACTTCGAAGATACAAAGACTATACCAACAAAAAACAACAAAACATGCAATTCCAAGCAAACCAGAAGGCCTTCTACAGGAAGCTTCGAGAGACACCAACGAACCAAGACAAGTACGAAGCCCCAAAGCCAGCAGAAATAGAGACCTTCTGGAAGACACTATGGTCTAATGAAGTACGGCACAAAAGCGCCCCTGGATTCAGCAAGAAATGGAGGCTACGGGAGGAATAGAGGAGATGGAGTATACGGGCATCACGATAGAGGAACTCCAGCAGGTAATCCAACGTACGCTCAACTGGAAAGCTCCCGGTACTGACGGCATACACAACTTCTGGTACAAGAAATTTACCAGCACCCATGTCCCACTAGCCAAAGAACTAACGGCGATAATTGAAGACCCCAGCAAAATGCCTGAATTCCTCTGCAAGGGAATAACTTACCTCCTACCGAAGGACCAGGATACCAGTGACCCAGCGAAATACCGACCCATTACGTGCCTGAACACCCTGTACAAGATACTCACAGGGTGCATCTCTGAAAAAATAAGCCGGCACAGCGAAAGCAACAACTTAATGGCGGAAGAACAAAAGGGATGCCAGAAAGGGACTCTGGGATGTAAAGAGCAGCTTACCATCGACTCAGTTATCCTGGAACAAGCAAGAAAACAAAAGCGAAAACTCAACACCGCATACATAGACTACAAGAAGGCTTTCGACTCTGTTCCGCACTCGTGGCTCCTTGAAATACTCAGCATATACAAAGTGCATCCCTCAATCATCCGATTCCTACAGAGCAGCATGAAACAATGGAGAACCAGGTTACAGCTAAACACGCCAGACAGTAAAATAGAAACGGCCGAGATCCCCATCCGCCGCGGAATCTTTCAAGGAGACGCACTAAGCCCCCAGTGGTTCTGCTTGGCGTTAAACCCCTTGTCAAGGATGCTGAACACAAGTAAATACGGATACATGCTGAAGAAAGACAAGAGAAACCTACATAAAGTCTCCCACCTCATGTACGTAGATGACATCAAGCTATACGCGCCAACAATCACCCAACTCCGACAACTCATCAGTATAACAGAGACATTCTCCAAGGACATAGGAATGGAATTCGGCCTCGATAAGTGCAAAATACAGAAGAATAGCAAAGAAGATTTACCAGGCATCGAACTCGAAGACGGGAGACTACTGAAGACCTTGGACGAGGGCGAAACCTACAAATACCTAGGGATAATGCAAAAACGGCAGCAGGAGCACAAGAAAGTCAAGGTCCAGCTCACGCAAGCATTCCAAGAAAGACTTAGAAGCATTGTGAAGACGAAACTGAGCGGGAAGAACACCACGCAAGCAATTAACGCATATGCGGTACCAGTGCTCACCTACTCCTTCGGGATCATCAAATGGTCCAACACTGAACTAGAACAACTCCAGCGGAAAATGAGAACCATCCAGAGAAGAGCCGGACAACTACACCCTGCAACGGCAATTGAACGGCAAACACTACCCCGGGAAGAAGGAGGACGCGGACAAGCGGACCTCAAAGACTTACATGACAAGCAGATCCAGAGCATGAGGCAATACTTCCAGTTGAAGAGTCCCCGATCGCCACTCATCCAAGCCATAATACAAGCAGATGCAAATTACACGCCACTAAACCTGTGTAGTACCGAAGAGCGTGTCCTGGAAACAGCCAACGAACAGAAACTAAGAACTTGGGCCGGAAAACCATTACATGGCAGGCACTACAATGACCTGCAACAACCACACGTTGACAAAAAGGCATCAAATTCTTGGCTGGCCAAAGGCACTCTCCAGCCAGAGACAGAAGGATTCATGCTAGCCATCCAAGACCAAGTGATCGCAACAAGGAACAATCAGAAATTCATCCAGAGAAAAGACATAGAAAGCGACAAATGCAGACACTGTCATGCGGCATCGGAGACAATCCAACACGTGACGGCAGGATGCAAGATCCTTGCGCAGTCAGACTACAAACATAGACACGATCAAGTAGCGAAAATAGTCCACCAGAAATTGGCAGCGAATGCTGGCTTTCTGACAGAAAAATGCCCGTACTACAAATATGAGCCAGAGACCGTGCATGAGAACGAAACACACAAGCTTTACTGGGATAGAGCAATCATAACAGACAAGACAGTCCCACATAACCGTCCTGACATAACCCTCGTCGATAAATCGAATAAGACCACGTACTTAATCGACATAGCAGTACCCAACACCAATAACATACAGACAACCTACGAAATCGCAAGTACGAGATATATGGGGTATGGAAAAGATCCTCATCATCCCGTTAGTCATCTCAGCAACAGGGATAGTACCAAAAAGCGATACGAATTTGGGGAATATTCTTCCCTCTTGCCTATTCTTCTGTATTTTGCACTTATCGAGGCCGAATTCCATTCCTATGTCCTTGGAGAATGTCTCTATTATACTGATGAGTTGTCGGAGTTGGGTGATTGTTGGCGCGTATAGCTTGATGTCATCTACATATATGAGGTGGGAGACTTTATGTAGGTTTCCCTTGTCTTTCTTCAGCATGTATCCGTATTTACTTGCGTTCAGCATCCTTGACAAGGGGTTTAACGCCAAGCAGAACCACTGGGGGCTTAGTGCGTCTCCTTGAAAGATTCCGCGCCGGATGGGGATCTCGGCCGTTTATATTTTACTGTCTGGCGTGTTGAGCTGTAACCGGGTTCTCCATTGGTTCATGCTGCTCTGTGGCCGTCAGTGCGGTGTTGAGTTTTCACTTTTGTTTTCTTGCTTGTTCCAGGATAACTGAGTCGATGGTAAGCTGCTCTTTACATCCCAGAGTCCTTTTCCGGCATCCCTTTTGTTCTTCCGTCAGTAAGTTGTTGCTTTCGCTGTGCCGGCTTATTTTTTCAGAGATGCACCCCGTGAGTATCTTATACAGGGTGTTAAGGCACGTAATGGGTCGGTATTTCGCTGGGTTACTTTTATCCTAGTCCTTTGGTAGGAGGTAAGTTATTCCCTTGCTGAGGAATTCAGGCATTTTGCTGGGGTCTTCAATTATCGCCGTAAGTTCCTTGGCTAATGGGCCATGGGCGCTGGTAAATTTCTTGTACCAGAAGTTGTGTATGCCGTCAATACCCGGGGCTTTCCAGTTGTGCGTACGTTGGATTACCTGCTGGAGTTCCTCTATCGTGATGCCCGTATACTCCATCTCCTCTATTCCTCTCGTAGCCTCCATTTCTTGCTGAATCCAGGGGGCGCTTTTGTGCTGTACTTCATTGGACCATAGTGTCTTCCAGAAGGTCTCTATTACTGCTGGCTTTGGGGCTTCGTACTTGTCTTGGCTCGCTGATGTCTCTTGGAGCTTCCTGTAGAAGGCCTTCTGGTTTGCTTGGAATTGCATGTTCTGTTGTTTTTTGTTGGTACAGTCTTTGTATCTTCGGAGTCTTCTGGCGTATACACCCAGTTTTTGTTTGAGGGTATCCAGATATTCGCTGATATGTTTATTGGGCTCTTCGTGTCTTGTATGAATCCTATTTCTCTTAAGGGCCATCTTCACTTTCCTCACTAATTTCTTACCCCTATTTCCCTGCATGTACTGAGTTATTCGCCCTATGCTTCTGCGGAGCTCTTCTATTCTTTTCTCCAGTCTCACTTGCCATGGTGGTTGGGTTTTGCTTCCTCTGTTATTTCGGTCTTCGTTGCGTACTTCATACCCATTGACGCGTGATGCCGCTACAGTTGCACAGTATATGGCAGTATGTATTTCCTGTAGGGAGTTGTGTTTCTGTAGGTGTAGTGGCAGGGTATGTTCATTGAGGATCTTGGTTGCTCTGCAGAGTTTCCAAGATGCCGGTTGACGTGGTATTCTTGGCCTTGTTGCGGCATCCGAGCCTTCATATTCCGCCAGGGCACATTGGAAACCTTCTTCCATTTTCTCCACGTCCCTCCTCTCTTCTTGTTCTATGCTTGTTTGGAGCGGTTCTCTTGCGCCAATAGCTGGTGCTTCAGGCACTTCAGGGTTTGCCACACTGGTTGAAGTGTTTGCTAGGTCATTGGCGACTTCATCTCTTAACCTTTGTAGTATGGGCTCTGCTAAGAGATTTCTGGTTATTATGTTCCTGCGTTGGGTTGTTATCCTTTCTATACTGATGTCTAGGTGTGGGTACTGTTGTGCGAATTTGGCGTGAAGTGTGGGTCTGTAATTTGTCATGTCTGTTTCTAGCTTTGTAATCGTATAGTAGGTGCGCATGATGTAGGTGTTCATATCTATTGTCCATGACATGCGCTGGCGTGCTCTTTCAGCCCTAGTGGTTGCACCTATACTAGGCTGCAAAGCACTATGGGCTCTGTTGGTTCTAGTAGCCGTACAGTTGTAGGCACCGCTACAACTGCCGGCACCTCCAAGAAGAGACTGTTGCATATTTTTTGAACAGACGCCTCTGCTTAAAGTCCGAATGCGGTTCTGATTCAAGAGCGCGACAACCGATTCTCCATTCATATTTTGATTATGGTTCATTTCATCATAGTCTGAGATAGCCTTTTTCACGTCGCTGGGTTACCGATAGTTATCCCAACGGCGTTCCGGATGCTGGCATGTCGTCAGCAGGCTACAAATCCGGTTTTAATGGTCCAATGGTATATTTATTCATTATTAATACTTTCACCGATCAACGGGATATATATATATATATATATATATATATATATATATATATATATATATATATACCGCAAAGAAAATGGACATGGAAACACCCCAATGGAGGAACCAGCGAAATTGACTATATCCTGGCAAACAAGAAATCAATTATTGAAGATTGCAGCGTACTGAACAGATTTAATACTGGAAGTGATCATCGAATGGTGAGATGTAAAGTGCACTTAAATACTAAATTAGAACGACAGAAGCTCATTAGGAAACAAGTAAGTAAGAGGGTGGATTTAATGAAACTGAAAGTAAATACCGAGGCATTCAAGTTGGAATTAAAAAATCGCTTTTCTGCACTGGAAGGACTTATTGAAGAAATTGATATCTCAGAAGCAAATGAAAACATTGTTAAGACAATAGTTGAAACTGCTGGGGAAATTGGTGGTGTAACCTGTAAAAAGCACAATAGCAAATTATCTGAGAAGACGAAACAGCTCATGAAAAGGCGAAGAGATATGAAGGTGGACAATCAAAATACCAGTTCCAGGATTGAGTACATAGAACTTTGTAAAACTCTGCGCAAAAGCATGAAAGAAGACATAAGAAAATTCAACTGTGAGCTAGTAAGGAAAGCCATTGAAAATAACAAGAGCCTTAGGGTTGTTAAAGGAAGTTTATCTGTTGGGAAGAAACACATCATTGCATTAAAAGGAGAGGATGGCACCGTAACAAGAAATAGGGAAGAAATACTTAGAAGAGTTGAAGAATTCTACAAAAATCTATACGAAAGTAACAGTGGATTAAACGAAGACATTGAAATAGTCGAAGGAACAGCTCCTAAAATCTTAAAAGAAGAAGTTTCATTTGCAATAAAAAATATGAAGAAAGGAAGAGCCCCTGGTGATGATGGTATTACATTAGATATCCTAAAAGAAGCTGGAGAATATGTAGAAGACATACTTGCAAAATTCTTTACCAAATGTCTTAACAGCGGTAACATACCAAACCAATGGGATTCTGCAACAGTAATTCTTTTGCATAAAAAAGGTGATAAAGAGGATTTGAAAAATTACCGACCAATTAGCTTGTTACCTGCTATTTATAAAATCTTCACAAAAGTGCTAACACATCGCCTGCAGAAAAAATTAGATGCAGCTCAACCAAGAGAACAAGCTGGATTTCGAAGTGGATTCAGTACAGTGGACCATATTCAAGTATTAAGAGAATTAATTGAAAGAACACATGAATATGAACTTCCATTGTGTGTTGCATTTATTGACTATGAGAAGGCCTTTGACTCTATTAAAACATCAGCAGTCATCAACTCTTTAAGATCAACAGACATTGAGGATGTGTACATTGACATGGTGAAACGTGTGTATAAAAATGCAAGTGCAAAATTTCGGTTACATAAAGATACCAAAACTATCAAAATTGGTAAAGGTGTGAGGCAGGGAGATACCATTTCTCCAAAACTTTTTACTTCAGCTTTACAGATGATTTTTCAGCTGATAAATTGGAATAACAAGGGAATAAAAATAAATGGTGAATATTTAAATCATCTGCGGTTTGCTGATGACATTGTTATTTTTTCAACGAACCCATCAGAACTCCAAGACATGGTACAGGAGCTCTCAACTAGAAGTAAAGAAGTTGGACTCAAGATGAACCTACAAAAAACTAAGATCATGTTCAATAATTTCGTAGAGGAAACAAAAATACAAGTTGACAACATTGAGCTAGAAATTGCTGATTCATATATTTACCTTGGCCAGCTGATTTCAATGGATGGCAACATTATGAAAGAACTCAACAGACGTATTAAACTTGGCTGGAGTGCATTTGGAAGAAACAGTTTTATCCTGAAGGGGAAATTGCCTTTGTGTCTAAAAAGAAAGGTCTTCAACCAGTGTGTATTGCCAGTCCTCTCTTATGGATCAGAGACATGGAGTCTAACAGTTGGAGCAATACGAAAGTTACAGACAACGCAAAGGAGCATGGAGAGGTGCATGCTTGGAATAACTAGGAGAGATCGAAAAAGAAACACTTGGGTGAGAGAGCAAACTAGAGTAGAGGACATCATTGTTAAAGTAAAAGGGCTGAAATGGCGATGGGCTGGGCATATTGCAAGAAGAACTGATCAACGATGGACAACAGAAATTCTGAACTGGATTCCAAGAGACCACCGAAGACCTAGAAAACGTCCTCAAACTAGATGGGTGGATGAAATAAGAAAACAGGTTGGGGTGACGTGGAAACGAATGGCCCAGGATAGACTTGTGTGGAAAGCATTTGGAGAGACCTTCATCCAGCAGTGGATAGATAATGGTTGAATATGATGATGATGATGATATATATATATATCATACTACAAATATCAGCCAGAGACTCTGCTTGAGAACGAAAGACACAAGCTTTACTGGGATAGAGCAATCATAACAGACAAGACAGTCCCACATAACCGTCCTGACATAACCATCGTCGATAAATCGAATAAGACCACGTACTTAATCGACATAGCAGTACCCAACACCAATAACATACAGACAACCTACACAACGAAAATCACCAAGTACCAAGATCTCAGACATGAAGTACGAGATATATGGGGTATGGAAAAGATCTTCATCATCCCGTTAGTCATCTCAGCAACAGGGATAGTACCAAAAACGCTTGCGACGAATTTGGAGATACTCAACATTGACCCAAACACCTACATTGAAATACAAAAAGCCACAATCCTAAACACGTGTCACATTGTCAGGAAGTTTCTAGACATGGCACATTAAGAAGTGATGTAAGAGGAAGGAATACTTACAATGGAAGACGAAATCACAAAAAAAGGTTGACTTTGAAAATATGTCACAATCGTAAAATAACACAATGGGCACAAGTTTTGAACTGTATGCTTTAATATAGATTTAAAACATTTTCTCGAAGGCTCTTAGCCCTCTCAGAAGAAGCTTACACAATACTGGAACTACTGAGACTAAACTAATAATAAACATAATTTTAAAATGATGTCACGCTGTCTAAAGTCACGTACAATTGACTAAAACCAAATGAGTTTAGTAAAATTATTAAAAATACACTTAAAAAAAGTAAACAACCAAACACAAACAATAATCTAAAATCGAGAAATCTAGTGTAACAATGTGTAGGAAATTAGTCCATGCCGGATGTAATTTGGTGGAAATAACCATGTCGTTGACCAAATTATCCTTGTTTTGTTGAATAATAAAAGTTTCAAAATAATTTAAATTAGCCAGAGTAGGGGGTTTAAAGATTATTTTTGCATGATCAAAGTTGAATTTATGGTCATAAGACCAACAATGATCAGCTATGGATGATTTTGAAAATTCTTGCTTTTTGACGTACGCTTCATGTTCTTTAATCCTGAATTTAAGCGCACGACGGGTTTGGCCAATATAGGATTTAGAACAGGAACAAGGAATTCCATAAATTCCCCATAAATTGTGGTCCGGAATGATGTCTTTTGATTTAGGTATGCCAATTTTATTGATTGGAGAGAAAGTAACTTCAAAATTAAACCTAGAAAGGATGGAGGCAATTTTTGTACTAACTTTAGGGATGTACGGTTGGCCATACATCTCTACAATTCCTTAAACATCTCTATAAATGTCTATAAATCTTTTAAAGCTATATTAAAACATAGAGTTCAAAAACTGTGCCCATTGTGTTATTTTACGATTGTGATATATTCAGCACAGTGAGTCGTTTTACTTCCATTTGAAAATATTATTGATGATTTCGCTTCCAAAAAGGTAGAAAAAACCAATGATGTAGGAAACAGACATTCAACAGCCAAACTGTCTAAATTATTGTATTTTTAAAGTAGGTGTGCAATGACACTTACTAATTTGTTAATAGACTAATGTGTACTCCTATCCACATTTGTTTAAACACCACCCTCTGTCATTAAGGGAAGTAAACAGTGAACATCAATATTGTGTTTTTAATTAAAGCAGTGATTAAATATCGGTGGCGATGGGGTAAAAACGATTTGGATTAAGTCAGCCAAAAATTTTCAGTTTTCCATAGTGAATGGAAATGGGGGAGGGGCGGGGCGCTGCGATGATTAGTGCCTAGTCGGCTTCAAAAAGTAAATCCGGTCCTGCTTATATGGTACTGTGCGCTAAAGTTGACTACACACACTCGTTGTAAAGGTGTTCTTCCGAAGACATCCGTGTGTATTGTCAAAGCATGACGAAGTTCGTTTGAACAGTAACGTTCTTTTAATATGACTATTTTAACTACAGACGTACGTCAAAAATTAAATAACGAAAATACTAAATTGACCACCTGCCAATAATTCAAAGAACAGAAGATGGAGTGCGAGTAGGGATTATAACTCCGGCGTTCGTTGTTCAGCGTTTCAATGTCACAAGAGCCGCATTGCCGGTGTTGTGACGTCTTTGTTCTCAAAGTGAAATCTGCTTAATCTCGTATACTTTTGCGTAATGTAATTAGAAGATGTCACGCTACAAAGTTATCACCCAAATATTATCCTGGAGAAACTTAAAAAGAATTATCAAAAACCTTAAAGTAGAAAAATGCCTAGATTGAACAACATAAATAATAAGGCAATAAAGGCTCTTCCCACCAATGCAACTGATTAGCCCATGGCAATTTTTAACTAAGCATTCTATCTTAGCCATTTACCAAGTAACTGGAAAATTGTCAACATACCCACTATCCTAAAACTGGGCAAAGAAACTAATTTTCCACAAAACTGTTGGTCTTTTTTTTTTGTAAGCTTTTTTGCCGATGCTGGGAAAAGTTTCAGAAAAGATAATCGAAAATAGGCTAAACGTATATTACTCTAAGATAACAGTGTTCTTGTTAACCATCAATTCGGTTTCAGATCCAACCATTCTACTGAACAATAGTTAATAAGTGTTGATCATATTAAATATGACGTTAATGATAACAAAATTATTGCTGCTGCTTTTCTTGAAATTTAGAAAGGGTTTGATAAAATTTTTCACGATAGCTTAATAACTGAATTAATTTATATAAAAGTCCCTGATAAGTTAATTCACCTCTTAAATTCCTTACTCAAAAATAAGCTTTTACAAGTGCAACTAAAAAAATTACCTCCAGTTGACGCCAAATGGAATCGTCAACGCCCCAAGGAAGCATCCCGAGTTTGGTCTTTTTCAACGTCTGTGTACAACAACTGGATGATACTGCTATAAGAGTAGTGCAAAAAAACTCACAAAAAATAATTGATGTCTCCCAACTCCACCTAAATGAAACCTTAACGGAGACCCAAAAATCGGACCTGAAGTTAAGCGCAACGAAAACTGAAGCTATTCTATTCTCGAAAAAATTAAAATGTCCAAAGCAATACAAACCCAACGAAACTATTTTACGATGCGACAGTGAAGAAATAGCATCGAAAAAGAAAGTATTTGGGCGTAACGTTAGACGCAAAACTCATCTGGAGATTCCATAACAAACAGTTATTTTGACACTAGCGTAAGGTTTAAAAACACGACGTTTCGGGAGCCAACTGCTCCCTTTGTCAAGTGAAGGCAGAATGAAGAGTTCGTGAAAGTCCTAAGCTTATATACCCGCATGTTGGGAATCCCCATCTGACGCCATTTGGTGCGGAGCAGTTCCAGCTGGGGAAACCCTCGCCGGGAAAGCCCCCGCACCCGACGACGTCAGATGAACACCCCCAACTCGAGGTTTTGCAAAAATCCTGTAAGGTTCTGGTAGAGGTTTTGCGGTGTTTATTGCACGACTCCTCAAACCGTAGGTTTCCCATGATTCCAAAAACAGTCTACTACCCAGATTCATCACAATCTGATGTAATACTTTCATCGAATGCCAATCTGGTTCGTGACCCTCCCTGAAGACATGTTCAGCCAACTGGCTTGAATCGTCTCCCCTAGCTACCGCACGCATATGCTCCTTCCCTCGTAGACGTATTGATCTTCCCGTCTGTCCAACATACACCGTATCACAGTCTCCACACGGTATTTGGTGCATAGCACCAGATTTTTCCTCCTCAGGGACACCATCCTTAACTTTAAGTAATTGATAACGCAGGGTGTAGACAGGTTTGTAGTAGGTCTTAACATTCACACGACCGAGAATTCGAGACAGCTTTTCTGAGACACACACCACATATGGCAAAAGCACTGATGTCTTCCTAGTCTCATCCTCTACATTCCTGTTTCCACCACTAACACCACATTGGTTACGAGCGATAAATTTATTCGGGTAACCGTTCTTTTTCAACACGCTTTTGTTGCGTCGTAATTCAACATTGCGAAGGTCATCATTACAACAATGTGTAAAGGCTCGTCAGTGCAAGGCTCTAATGACAGATGCTTTGTGTGATGCCGGGTGATGAGAACGAAAGTCAAGATACCTAAGAGTATGCGTTGATTTCCTAAACACCGTAGTCAACAGTCGCCCATCCCCATCTCTATTTATCCGAACATCTAAGACGGGTAATGAACCGCAATCTTCTTCCTCTAACGTAAATTGAATATGAGGGTTCAAGCTGTTCAAATAGAGATGAAAATCAGCAACTGAAGACCTTGGTAGGATAACAAACGTATCATCGACGTATCGCTTCCACACCTTGACACAGTAAATACACTCATCTAAAGCACTGTTTTCAAACGCCTCCATGCACAAATTTGCCACCACACTCGAAACAGGTGACCCCATCGCCGTACCCCTCTTCTGTCGGTAAAATCTACCCTTGAAGCCGAAAACCGTGGAATTCAAGCAGAACTCTAACAGGCCACATATCTCTTCCGGACTAAGGCTAGTTCTTTCTTCCAGGCTTCCATCATGCCTCAGTCGCTCCAATGCTGTTGATACCGCCAAATTTGTTGGAATACAGGTGAAAAGTGAAACTACATCAAAAGACACCATAGCATCATCGGGAGCAATTTCCACATTTCTGATAGAGCAAATAAACTCCTCAGAGGTAGACACCGACCGTTCAGAGCACCCAACAAGAGGAGATAGTATACCTGCAAGATATTTAGAAAGTGCATATGTTGGCGAACTACAAAAACTCACAATAGGTCTAAGAAGAATATCGTGTTTATGGACTTTTGGGAGTCCATAGAACAGCGGTATTCTTCCAGACGAACAACGGAGTCGCGAGTAAAGTTTCTCATCCAGTTTCGACTCTTTGTGAAGTTTTAGCAGGCAACCATTCATCTGCCTCTCAATACAACCAGTAGGGTCTTTATCTACAACGGAATAGGTATCGCCATCATTTAAAAGTGACATTACTTTATCATCGTAAACCGACCTATCCATCACAACAGTAGTACGACCCTTATCTGCCGGTAAGACCACAACCTCTTCACTGTTTCTGAGAGCCTTCAGGGCTTTCCTTTCAGGAACAGAAAGATTATCCACGAGTGCCTTACGTTCGAATAGCACTCTTGAAACCTCCATGCGCACTTCAGCACACCTATCCTCCGCCATGTTCCACAAGGCCGGTTCAATAGCCGAAAGGATTTTTGAAACCGGAATCGACGAGGGTGTAGGTGCAAAATTCAAACCACGTGATAGCACAGAAGTTTCACAATCACTTAGGCGTCGCTTAGAAAGGTTAAGAACCCAACGGGAGTCCATTCGACCACTGTTCCTGCAGTAGTTTCGTTTGTACTCCGTTCTCAATCTCTCAAGCTTTTCCTTGTGAACACCACGAACTCTAGAACGAATAGTTGCTTCTTCTCTTTCAGCTTCAACCAAAACACGGGAGAAGGTTTCAGAGTCGAGAGCAGTTTCCAGACTAGGTTCAAAAGATACCATCATCAGGCGCGTACGATTAATCATGTTATGACAATGACCAATCCGTGCAGACAAAAACTTGAAACTTGCGTTCTTTGCAATGTTACGTCCTTCAGTCGTAAAGACAAGGGGTTTCACACGCAAAGCCTTAGGTACCAATTTCTCCGATTTACAACAGTGATTGAAAGTCAGATGTTCTTTAAAGCGGACAATTCTACATCTCTCTTTAATGTATTTCCTAACACGGCTCAACATAGCCTGCCCGTAAGAATTTCTTACGAAACAATACAGAGTTTCACTAGGAGATTCCATAACAAACAGTTATTTTGACACTGGCGTAAGGTTTAAAAACACGACGTTTCAGGAGTCAACTGCTCCCTTTGTCAAGTGAAGGCAGACTGAAGAGTTCGTGAAAGTCCTAAGCTTATACCGCGGGTATATAAGCTTGGGACTCACAGTATCAAATATTTAGCAATTTTAATAAAAGCGAGTTGAAAAAGAACGGTTACCCGAGCAAATTTATCGCTCGTAACCAATGTGGTGTTAGTGGTGGAAACAGGAATGTAGAGGATGAGACTAGGAAGACATCAGTAGTTTTGCCGTATGTGGCGGGTGTCTCAGAAAAGCTGTCTCGAATTCTCAGTTGTGTGAATGTTAAGACCTACTGCAAACCTGTCTACACCCTGCGTGATCTATTACTTAAAGTTAAGGATCGCGTCCCTGAGGAGGAAAAATCTGGTGCTATTTACCAAATACCGTGTGGAGATTGTGACAAGGTGTATGTTGGACAGACAGGAAGATCGATACGTCTACGAAGGAAGGAGCATATGCGTGCGGTAGCTAGGGGAGACGATTCAAGCCAGTTGGCTGAACATGTCTTCAGAGAGGGTCACGAACCAGATTGGCGTTCGATGAAAGTATTACATCAGAATGTGACGAATCTGGGGAGTAGACTTTTCTGGAATCATGGGAAACCTACGGTTTGAAGAGTCGTGCAATAAACTTTATCCCCAAAACCTCTACCAGAACCACAAATTTCGCCCCTAGACAATACTTGTCCTACATTCATATCTGTATAGAGGGAAAGTAGCACGTAGGGGCTCGAAAAATCTGCTGCTGGCCCGAACGCTTCTTCTGCTGCTGAACGTAGAATTTTTAAGTGTTGAAGTGTTGTAATTACTGATAAGTGAATATCTCATACTGTATTATTCCAAACTGGGGTCAAACAATATTGACAATGCTAAAGAAATCTCAGATGTCGATAAAATGTCGAAGTTATTTAATGTTATTGAAATGCACATAAACTGACATAAATTAATTACAATCTATGTATAATTCATAATATATATTTTAGTCACGGCTGGCGTTAGGTGAGGGGGCATGTTTTACTGCAATGGAATATTACTCATGTAGTCTTCCATCGGGCCAGCAGCAGATTTTTCGAGCCCCTGCGTGCTACTCTCCCTCTACACAGATATGAATGTAGGACAAGTATCGTCTAGGGGCGAAACTTCTCCTGCGTGCATATGTGTGTACAGGGGAAGTAGCACTTAGGGGGCAATACCAAGTCACCAAGCAGAAAAAGGCCGCCGTCCGTTGGCGTTAAATAATTTTGGAAATTCTTTAAATGGCGCACTTTGCCGTATGTGGTAACCTTGAACGTGTTGGATGCGAACACTAAATTCACTTTTGCCGGCCGCCCTGCGGTGGCGCAGTGTGGTAACGCGTTCTCCTAGTGCGCCGCTAATCCGGGTTCGACTCCCAGCAGTGCAAAAAGAACGCTTACTCAGAGATCTCATAAAGATCGCACTGCTCACTGTAGTCCGGGGTTTGGTTCCCTAGGCCTTAAGAGGTTCGGATTCCTCGGAAAACAGTAGGTCCCGGCGCAGCATGACCACTGTAGTCTTTGAGCCGTAAAACCAAAAAACAAACAAACAAACAAACTTTTGCCGGCCAAACGACTAATTTTAGGAAAAAGTGACTAAACAAAAATTGTTTATTTTCGTGTCCTCTACCTGCTGCATATACTTGGCAGTTCACAATTCATTTCCAGTGTGCTAAAAAAGGCAGTTTTATGATTATTTCTCACTATGTGGTACGCAGATTCGGATCAGAAAAGTGAATTCCGGATGTTTTTGTCTCTGCTGTATTATTAGGTGAATCACTTAAATTCTGTGTGGAAAAAATATTTTAATTGATGTAATTGGTTACGCAGCCGCGAGGTGGGCGTATACATTAAATTCACTTTCTTGCGAAACCGGTTCCGTTTCGGACATAGGTTCCATTGGCCGATACGTTTCATTTGTCCTCTACAACCCCTAGATTTTGGAAACGACCTTCTGGGACACCCTGTATATATATATATATTCAGACATATGTTGCTGTTTTTACCACTTATTGTGTGGCACTAGCGCCATATATTGGTAGAAATAGTATGAAAAATAAATGATATAACAAAGAAATTAAAGAAAATAAACGTCCCCTGTTTAAAGCCCATCAACCTACTTTTACACAAGTTTGTGTTTTTTGAGGCGCAAGGTCCGCAAAGGGAATGCTGCTTGGTCATCTACAGTTTTTTGAGGAATCCTATCCCTTTGGAGAGCATATTCTGACGAAGAAACCAAACCCTCGTCTACGATGGGCAAAATAAGAGCACGCGTTCCACGATACCATTAGAAGCCGAACCCAAGATAATAGCAGCATACACTAATGCGTTACCACTATACTACGCTACAGTAGTGTAGTGTAGTGTAGTGGAGTTAGTGGCCAAAGAATCCGACCTCCGGAGTACAGTCGGTAAGCAGATGTTTTTTACCATTGGATGTCGAAGTCAGATTAGAGCTTAGATGCATGTATAACCATTTTCTACCCGACCTCTAAAACTGGGTTTTCAACAATGTTGGTAAGAAACTTGAATAAATTATTTTCACGCATTTTATTACCAGCAGACTTTTCACTGAATATTTTTACAAGTTTTGTTTATGTTAATGAGAGTGGGTAATAACAAATTTGAAACATAATAATGTTGGTTTTAGATGAGCAAGTTTCTTAGCGTAGAATGTTAAAATTCATCAAGTGTTTCTCAAGCAATTCATGCTCCGTTCTTTTTCAATGGAAGGTGGGGTCATTCGCAATGGCAAAACTAGTATTTTTAAGAGGAGGGAAAAAAAGGAAAGACTTTGTAATTGCGGAATTCTGCTCTGGACTCTATTTGTACCGAAGGGTCATTTTCACTATAAACATCCATCAGTGCCGTTTCTGTGTGTTTTGCAGCCCTAGGCAAGAATTGAAAAATGCCGCCTCAACCTTTTTACTACAATCACTCTTTGGCCTATATCCTCCCTCTCTACCACCACCGACCTCCAGCGGTACAACAATGTAAATCTTCTATTATACTTTGAATTATTAAACCCATTAATTATATTTTTATTTTAAACGTGCATTAGTTATTTTGTAACGTTAGGGTATCATGAAAGTAAAACAATTGCTACACGTTCAATTGTTTAATTTCAATATTTTATATGTTTGAAAACTGAGATATTAAGGGAGTGATATTTTAAAACACAACGTTGTATTATCAGAGCTAGAAGGCTCAAATGCATTATATATGAAAGAACTTATATGCAAAATTGAACAGTGAAACACATGAAATATTTTTATATTCTTCCAAGTAAAGGCTTATTAAGTAATTGTTCCGTATGCTTTTGGTAATAATTCGATATTTTAATTTTTCCTCTTTTTCAATTTTTTTTTTTTTTTTCTCATTTGCTCAATTTTTTCTTTGTTTGATTTAAAATTAATTTTTTACGCCATTTTGCTGAGTCTAAAATTTTGCCGCCCTAGACTGTAGCCTACTTTGCTCTAATGGTAGAAACGGCCCTGACTGCCATATATCTGTCACATGTTAAACGTCTAATTCCCTTATTTTTAAGGTCCTCAGGTATTTCTCAGTTAATACATATTCTGATTTCTTCTTATGAGGAATGGTTTCATTATCCATGACAAAAAAAAAAAATCGCAAGTCAGGTATAACCACATTCATTATTTTTCATCATCAAACTACCAGCTGTTAAATTTTTTTGTTCCTTTAATTTAGCATTCTAAATGTGTTTCTCAATTAAAGGCCATCAAACCGCGTGCTTTTAGGTGTTTTTGTTTCGTAGCGTCTGAATAAATTATGAAGAAGGAAATATGCGGAACGGTGACGTAACCTAGATGGCGTATAGACGAAGAAATAACAAACGTTGTGCACAGATAGTAAAAGGTTCATTTAATAACATTTTTTAGCACCATATAACTAATTTTTTAGTTATATCGTGCTAAAAAACGTTGTTAAATGAACCTTTTACTAGATAGCGTATTTCACCTAGGTATAAAATGTAATGTACACTAGCTCTTGTTCTCTCTAGGTATGAAATGTAATGTACACTAGTTCTTGTCCTCTCTAGGTATAAAATGTAATGTACACTATCTTACAAAACACTTATGAAAACAATCTGCAATTATTGAAGTTTTTAGGTGTACTACTACTATTTAAAATTTTTCTTTTGACAGTATGTAATCCGCCAAAATAAATATTTACTAGGTAAGTATTTACAAATTCATAACATGTACATACAGTAAAACGAAGATATTTGCGAATCCATCAACTGCACGTAACATCCATTGTAAAAGTACTTGTATTTATATACTATGGTTTTTGTTACAAAATGTGTATGCTGTAATAATACTGATAAATTATAATAAAATGCGGTAAATTCCTAACCGGACAGAGTTTTATTTTATTTCTTTTATTAAAATTCAAACACTCATTTTTCTTTTCTTATCAAACAATATTTAGGGTACCGCATAGCGATTAAATTTCAGGCATATTATTTGAAAAATTACACTTCTGGCCATTAAAATTACTACGCAAAAAAGGCGGCACGCCACACATGTGAAATTTGCATGACAGATAGAAAGAACATGCTCTGATATGCAAACAATTAGAATTTCAACGCACCCATGCAAAGCAGGCAGCGGTAGCGACACCTACATTTTGTATAAAAGCAGAGATTTGACAGCAGTTTTCTCATACTCAAATTGCATTTGAGCGTTTGTTTTCGGCTAAGAAAGTTTGTAATGCCTAGTGTAAGAAGGAGAAATTCCCATCAGCATATAGCTGACTTCGATCGAGGAAGGATTGTAGCCTACCGGGATTGCGGTTTATCGTACCGCAGTATTGCTGCTCATATTGGTCGAGATCCCATGACTGTCCGCAGAGTATGGAATCGATGGGTTCAGGACAGTCATGCGGAACGTCGTGCAGGATCTCAGCGGCCCCCCATCACTAACAGCCGAGAGCATCAGAAAAGACCTTACGTTGCTGGGCTACCATCAGGAACAGGAATTGTTTCTGACTCTCATCTTTCGGAAGTATAGAGTTGTACTTTTGTATAAGGGCCACCCCTCTTTCCGCCCTATCATTGTCCCGCTCAATCCGGACACTATTCGCTAACCGTCAGTGTAACGTCTGTTTTGTTCTCACAAGCTTGGGTCCTGGTGTCAAGAAAATCTGTGGGTAGATGGAAGATTTCAAAGAACTTTTTTGTAGTCTTGGACACAAATTTTTGTCAAAGCGGAAAGTTTTAATTCATCGATTGCGACGTTTTTGTCTATTTGCAATATTTCTCTCTTTATGCTTTAAAGCTTGAATCATTTCCCTGCCATAGCAAAATCAACGTTATTATCGTAGAAGGAAACCCCGATACATTCGTCACTGAAGTACCACGTATGCCTCAGAAAGGCCTTCGTCCCTACAGTCACCATTTTATCGTCGATATACTTATAGAAGAGCAGCCTCTTCAGCACGAATAAGCTTTACATCGGAACTGTGATGGACAGAAGAGCTGTGAACCATAAGCGTATATAAGCCAAACGTGCAAAGAGGTTTTGAGGACGAAGCGACATGGTCTCATGAGCTGTTAGTCTAAATTGCTCTCGAAATAGTTTTCACTAGCCAACTTTCTCGGTGCATCGCTCCTGGTGCAACAATCCTGACTCCCCGAGGGGGTTTTACCCATATAAGTAATACTACATTTTAAACGTTCCCTATAATCATCTTTTAATTGATTTCGCTGTGTAGGCAAGCTTTGGGTAATGATAGGCATCATCTACAAAAAGCTTATTACAAAACAAATGTTTAGCACTCTGGTCATCAGAAAGGACGCTCTGAATCCGTTCAAGATCTATAACGTTCCAGTTGCTCTTAAACCTCTTACACAGTAGGATTTCTGGTCCTGACGAAGATCGAATCAAAGACTGAAACAAATCACTAAGGATAAATTCCAAAACGTGATGGCGGCAAGCGAGATGTAAAAGACTCTTTCCGAGTTTCTACTCAATGAGAACAACAGCACTAGAATGAATCCCCTATTACTAACTATGGTATCAAAACGCATTACCTTTATGCGGTCCCCTATTTTCCAGTTCCTTAACATTTCCGCGATTGAAGTTGCCATTGATTCTCCTGTACCATTTGGCACTTTCGGAACGCCGATGGCTTGCTCTACATTATGCTCAGACACGATGACGGGTAGGCAGTGTACTTTTTTGTGTTGGCCAGAGATATCCGGTAACAACTTTCCATCCTAATGTGCTAACATTGAAACCATAGATTAGAAGTCTGATTTAAATTGGGAAGCAGCTTCCTGCCGGTGTTTCTGTCGGTTCTTCCTGATTGACCAACGATTTAATGCAAACCCTTCAGGATTCAAATCAGCAGCCTTGGAAAATAACGCCAGCGTATAAACAGCTTCTCGATCAGTAGCTTTTGTCCTATCCAATGCAGCAGCTGCTTCCGCTGTAATAATATTTTTATCATGTAGTGTTCACGGCTTTTTCGCAAATGACCACGGAACGTCGTCCGAACTTTCTTCTAAGTGAGCGGGGTCGCTGGATTCCGAAGATAACGGCAATTCTAGAGCAACGGTTCTTGCTTTCCTTTTGGCTTCCATGTCTGCTCTCGTTTTCGATGTATTTTCTCTTTATTTTTTCCTGTTTTCTCCGTTCGCGATTTTTATGTCAACATGTCAAATGGAACTGGATTGCCGACTTGCTCCAAGCTGAGTTCGTAAGAATGTGAGATCAGAATTCTTGATCATTAGTTCAGCGTTTACATGACAGAGATCAAGCGTTTCCCTGCACGATGAAGCGAATACTCTCTTTCTCCTTCTTTCTTCCTTTTGCCTCCCTTCTTTTCTCTCGTTTCTGGAGAGCCCTCCATTCGCCGTATAACTTTTACAGGAATTTACAGGAAAGCAAAGCAGGGTATAACATGCAAATGATCAGAAAGTCAGCATGAATACGCATGCCTGAACTGAGCAGCGCCCTCTGAACGATCATACAAGTACAAATAGAGAGCTGTGGAAGAGACAGACAAGTATTGTATTGTTGTCAGAGTGCTGAAAACTGCTATATTAGAGTCTCTATACGTCGTCAATGTCGGAGTGCGCCATATTGGCAATCAATAAAGTTCGAATGGGGGACACATCATCGGCTTACGAGGAGGAGAATGTTTGAACCAGGATATTGTTGCTCGTGTCGGATATGATGCCACGACAGCAACGCGAGTGTGGAAGCAGTGAACTAAGGGATACTGAGAAAGTCGTGGCAGTGGGTCACGAAATGTGACAAAAACACCGGATGATGGCAGGAACGGACTGGGTCCTCTCAAAGGGCACCTACTTCGGATTATCGGAGGGCGCGAGTCCTATAGCCCATGAGGGCGCACCAGCCCGGAGGCCGGTTGGCCGGCAGTCCAGTCCGCCCTTGGATGATAGACGCCTCATCCGCATGGCAATAACGAAATGTACGTCTTATTCTAGGGTGTTAGTACAGCGCTGGAGCATTGCTACAGGTGTAGCGTTGTCTGCTTCTATGGTTCGAAGGCGTCTGCTGTGCAGAAGACGAGGTCCATACATAACTTTGCAGAGGATACGTTTGGCTCTGAAGCATCGACGCGCCGATTACAATGGGCGGGTGAGTATAGACAAAGGCCTGCAGATTGGCACCAGATCGTGTTTTTGGACGAGTTCCGCTACAACCTAGACTATAATGATGGCCGCTTGCGCTTTAAACGGTAATGTGGTGAGCGCCATCTTCTGGCATGTGTTTTAGATCACTATAGGTCTACTATATAAACGGACAATATGGTGGTATGGCGTGCTATTGGCTATAATAGAAGATCCCAACTGCTATAAATTGCAGGTTTCTTCAACAGCAACCACTACAGCAGGGAGATTTTAGAATCCCAAGCTGTACCCCTCATTCAACATGCGCTTGGCGCTATATTCCAAAAGGATAATGCTCAACCATATGTTGCCAGGAGTGTCCAAGCCTTCTTCACAGCCCAAGGGATATCACTTCTTTCTTAGACTGCTCGGTCAATAAACATGTCACCGATTGAACATGTGTGGAATATGGCCATTTGTCGACTAGATCATTGCTGCTCCAGCAGTCACTACCAATGAATTGTGGACTTGAACCGAAGAACCAAAACAGGCAATACCCCAAAAACACATCCAAACCTTATTTGATTTGATGGCAAGATGCTTAAAGACTCTTATTGATGCGTGGGCGTCTTAATTGGGTATTGATTTTCTGCCCGTAATATAGTTGTATTTGTCTATAAAGTTAATCATATCTTTAAAACACTCTTCTTTATATGTGGTATAAATTTTACCCCAATCTGACCATTCCTTCTTGGTGTTGCAATTTTCATAAACATGAGTGTATATACCTGTATAATAGAAAATTTTGTATGTACTAACCAGAGATGGTATAAATAACTTAGTAATGCGATTCCCCCATCCCTTACGGATAATACGAATTTGTGTTAATGCGAACAGATTTTTTATTCCCCTTGGAGTTCGTCTTAATGAGGTTCGACTGTATAATAAAATGTATGTGACAAGATCTCAGAGGAAAAATTTACATTTAAATCAAAATTTAAGCTATATAGAAATAAAAAAAAATCTTTTGCTTTGGTATATGATAAAACATCCAATAACGACTTGAAAAATATAGTTCAGTAAAAGCAGCCAAAGATAGCCATTCGCACTACTGGCATAAGGGCGAAAACATAGTGCTCCGTGAATAATTTCTTTACTGAAAAGTGTCCGCCACTCAAGAAATTTAAGAACCGCTGAACTGGCGTATACTCAGGAGCTCCGAGAACCAACGCGGGACCCCAGGTTCACTTCGACGGGCCCCTATTTCCCCTTCCCTGGGCAGTGGCATAAATATTTTTCTCCTTGGGGGAGGGGGAATTGAGCTCCAGAAATGAACAAAAGGTATGAAAGAAGAGCGCTTTTTTTGTACTTACTTATTACTTAATTATTTTACAAGATCACTGCTGAGAAAAGAAACTAACGTAAGCTACTACTTTTTTTCTCAACAACCGAGACAGGCTAATGAAGAATAATTAAAAACGGTACATTAAAGGTGTACAAAATCTTATTAATCTGGATTTAGAGTATAATTTTTTATAACTAGTAAAATTTGACACTGGTCGGAATATACAAAATACAAATGAAGAAGGTAAAAACATATACCATTTGCAAAAATATCCGCAACATTTCGAGAACTACTGTTCCCTTTATCAGGCGAAAGTTTCAAAGAAGTGTTTCCAAGGTTCGGTATTTATACCCCAACTTTGTTTTTTCCCAAAGCTATCCGGCACTCGGGTTTTCCCCCCTGTCTGAATCTGGATTTTCTCGGTAATCCCTCCCCCCCCCCGCCTGAATCTGGTTTTCCCCATTTCCTAGCAAAAATGCGGTAAGGTTCAGGAATCCATTTTGCGATGTGCATCGTCTTACTACGCATTCGGAAAGTCTCCCAGGACTCCAGGAAAAGTCTACAGTAGCGAGAAGTTACATTTTTATGAAGCACTTTTGTACTTCTCCAATCATGAACATGACCTCTTTCCCAGGCATGTTCTGCCAGAACATCAGTCATCTCACCTTTTTCCACAGCATGATGATCTTCATTTTTAAGTGTACAAACAGTTCTTCCCATCTCGGCAGTATATACTTTTTCGCAGTCTTTGCAGGGTATCTGGTAAATTGTTCCAGTCAATTCATCCATTGGAACTCGATTTTTCACTTTTACTAACAGGTTACGTAAAGTCAATGCAGGTTTATAGCAAGTCTTGATGTCAGCTTTCCTCGGATTACGCACAGTTTCCTCAGAAGTCCTCTCCACATATGGTAAAACAACCGTCCCTCTAGTCAGTCTTTCCTCAACAGGTTCTCTACGTCCGTCATTAGACCTTCAAGCGATAATCTTGCTTGGGTAGCCATTATCTACAAGAGCTCTCCTTACCTTCCAACCTCAGCATCCTTCAATTCAACTCTGCGACTGTGTGTGAGGGTCCGATGTGACAGACCTCACAACAGAAGTTTTGTGGCAAGATGGATGAGGTGAGAGGAAATCCAAGTACCGGTCCGTATGAGTTGGCTTTCGGTATACAGAGGTTGACAAGCTTCCATTGTCTCCTTTGGTGACTTTCACGTCCAAAAACGGCCATTATCCCTCATGTTCTACCTCTAAGGTAAATTGAATATGGGTGTTTAAGTCATTAAGGAAAAGGTGGAAGCTGTCCACCTCTGTCTCCGAAAAAACAACAGAAGTAACATCGACATACCTTCTCCAGATCTTAACACCAAACCCGTCGCAGTCCAAAATATCCATCTCCAAAGACTCCATACACAGGCTAGCTACACCACTAGAAACGGGAGAATCCATTGCGGACCCCTGTCTCTGTTTTTAGAAGGTCCATTGAAGCTAAAATACGTCGCATCCAAACAAAATTCCAAAAACATGCAAATATCTTCAACTGTCAATTTTGTCCGTGCAGCGAAAGAATAGTCGTTCTTTAGTCTTTCTAGAGCAATTGAAATCTCAAGGGAAGTTGGTATACAAGTGAATGGTGAAACTACGTCAAATGATATCATAACGTCTTCCGTACCGATTTGTAAGTCACTAACAGAAGAAATAAAATCCTCAGTAGTGGATACAGCACCCGCTGTTAGTCCAACCAAAGTTAGTCCCAGCTAGGTGTTTAGATAATGCGTAAGTCAGATAGCTTCAAAAACTCACAATAGGACGAAGAGGTATACCATCGTTATCAATCTTATAAAGATCATAAAAGAGAGGTATTCTCCCCGAACTGCAACGACGTCTTGAGTACAAGGACCCAAAAATTTTCGACTCCCTGTGTACTTTAAGCAACAGACCATTCGTGCGCCTCTCTATACCTCCAGTCGGATCTCTCTTCACTATACAATACGCATCAACATCAGATAGTAAGTTCAACATCAGAAAATAATTTTTTGGACTTCTGACTAGCAGGAGGGGGGGGGGTAAACAGGGGCTCCCACAACATGCCATTACCAGGGTGGGCTCCTAGACTCCATCCAGGCCCCCCGGGCTACAGCCCCTGCTGCTCCCTCTCGTCGGCGTTGCGTATACCCAGAGACGTGGTTACTAATTCTGAAAGCATCCCCCCCCCCACACACACACTTCCAAGTTGCGCCTATTGACTTGAGGTATGGATCACACTTGTTGCGGATTTTTCTCATTAATGTTCAGTATCGTGCTATTATTTTATAATAAAAATAACTCTTCTCTTTCTCTTCTGTAAATAGAGTAAAACCTTTGAATAGTGCTGATCTCGGGGTTGGCTTTTCGTAGGCATCTGCAAGTCGGGAATGCTAGATCAAACTTAGAGTTGGGAAATTATACGCTAGTTGGAAGTGTCCTTTTTATTAAAGTTTTATTTTATGTGTATTTTGAAGGATATTACGAATATAATGTATTATCTAACTGTAATAAATACATGATAAAACTGATCAGCAATAATCACTGAAAATATTTTCATGCATTACGCAAAGGAATGATAGGAAACATTGGTTCGTATTTGATCTCAGGGCATAGGCGGTCACATCCTCTCAGAGTAGGCGGGGTCCGGAACCGAAGTAATTTTGGCCCCTCTTACTACTAAATATGAGTTTTACAATGTAACAAGTAAATATTTTTTTTATTTTATTTTTACAGCATACACATTTCAAATTGTTTTGCAAATGTAAAAAAATTGCAAAGGCATGGTTTCTGATGACTATCTATCTGGAGCGCCTTCGTCGCCCTTCCACGATGATTAGGCGGGGCCACGACATCGTCCGTGCGACCACTTATGTTTCATGGTAGCGTCCATCGGGAAAAAGTTTAGGGGATACTTTTGTAAATAAAACAAACTTTTTAAATTAAATATCCTGTTATAAAGTTTAATATTTATTTAATTCAGAAGTGAACTTCTTAATCACCAAAAGCACATAGAACTCTTTTATATCGTAGCAAAAACATATACGCAATCAAAAGTTCTTCTTATGATTGCATTTAGTGCTTACGTGTAACATCGTCTCCCATTCACCTTTTCCCATTCCGAGGGATTTCATAATCGACACAACCACCTTTCTTTCTTCGTGCCATTTTTCACCAGCGTAACTTCCGAATCCTATTATAAAACAATGAGAGAACACATCAGATATTTCACATAATCGAAATCTAACTTTTACATGTTCTACACTTATAGATAACTTTTCAGCCTTTGTGCGTTAAGGAGTTGTCCTCACATTAAAGGTTTGAAGAAATAAGTATTGAAGAAATGCGATGATTCCATCGGGTTGAAAATAGTATTTATTAATGCTTGAAATGTTTAGAATATTGAACTACAACGCCAAAAGATAAAAATAATTATACGGCATTAAAAGAATTTAGTACGCCTTTTTGTTTTGAGAGTCTCCGAGAATTACGTGTGCACTAGAGTGTACCGGGCCAAAATCATGTAAGCTTTTTTCAGGATTTTAAAGTTTGATATTGTAGAGGA